>JAWNZC010000199.1:90000-227500 GCA_035771165.1 Paragorgia papillata | reverse complement strand
CTTAGTGCTTTTGAAATTAGCTATGACGTCACTGTATGAAATAGAGTTTGTGATCTCCTTTTCAATAGAGAGCAATGCTAGGCTATTAAGACGCACAGTAGACATCTTTGAACGCAAGCGTGTTTTAATTCGCTTAACAGAAGAGAACATCCGTTCAACCTTGCAGGATGTTTGGGGTATAGTGAGAAGCACCTTGTAAAGAGCGAAAATTGAAGGGAAAATGTCTTTGTCAATAATATCAAAAACATCCATCAAAGTTTCAAACTTTGATACGTCATGTCGGGTGACAAATGAGCGAAAAACTTCTATCTCAGGATCAGGTATTTTCAGAGAGTACATCTGCAACAACTCAGTTAAGTAGCCCTTGTCAAGAAAGTTAGGTGATGTTGGTAAGGCACAAGAAGCGGCTCTCATAATGCCTAATTGGTAACCACCAAAGCGGGCATCGAGTTCTGCTAAGATTTCACCAACATTCTGGCGTAGAACAGCTGTAAGTTCTTCAGAGTTAGAGGAACTTTGCTGGCCAAGAGTACTAGTAACATAGCTGTCTTTTAATCGTGCGGATATACGTCGTTGCCTACCAGTATTTCGCACGCGAAAATTTTCTACCTCATACTTCTCACACAAACCATTAGCATACTCCACCACACTCTCAAAATCAAAGTTGGCCAGCCTTTCTTTAAGGTCACTCAGGAGTATTTGCAAAGATGAAACAGTCGTTGTAGATTTTTGAAAACCCTTGGTACAAAAATCTGAATAGTCATACAGACGAGCAAAGAAAACTAAAAGAATCACAGTCTTTTGGGTATGTAGCACTCCGAGTAAAGACTTTGCAGCAAGTCTTGTCTCTGCATCTTGGTCGTCTTCAAAAAGGCTTAAAGTATCCAAAATACAATCAAAGCGGCGCAGAAACCTTTCCACTTCCATCGAACGAGAAGACCATCGAGTACTACATGAATGAGTGAGTTCAAGAACCTGAGAATTTGGGTAACGCTCACGCTGAATGTCTAAGAAGGCTGCGTGGCGTTTTGTTCCAGTCATGAAAGTGTATGCCAAGTCCAAAGTATCAAAAAAGGATTTGATGGTTGGATGGCGCTCAGCAGTTGCAGATAGCACCAAGTTGAGTCTGTGCGAAGCACAGTGAATGTAAGTGGCGTTAACGTAACCTGCGGCCTTTATCAGTGCTTGTACACCTCCGTTCTTACCCGACATGACGCTAGCACCATCATAACCCTGCCCAACACAGTTAAGGGGATTGATATTAAAGGGCTCGAGCAGCTTTAGCAGTTTTGAAGATATACTCTTTGCATGCATTTCGCTTAATTCAATGAATCCAATTGCCCTTTCAACGATATTGCCAGCATGCAAATATCTTAAGGAAGCCCCTAACAATTCTTTCTTCGATGCATCCTTCACTTCATCAGCAAGAATTGCATAATATTTGGCAGTTTCCACTTCATGTTTAATATGGCTGAGGAGGACAGAGGTCGTGGACTGAAGCAGATCATTTTGTATCTCTGGGCTTCGCATTTTAGCATTATTGGGAAGGGTTTTCATCCTCCTCATTACATTATCATCATACTTAGCTAAGAAATCTAAAAGTTCTAGAAAATTCCCTTTGTTGCGCGACACATCAGACTCATCATCTGCTCTCAGAGGGATTTCTTGTTTTGCGCAAAAAAGGATAACATCAATAATAGTCATTAAATGTTGCCTGTTATCATTAACGAACTTTCATTTTGAAAATGTGGGTCAAGTTGTTGATCGACGGTTCCCACTTTCTGATGCACCATCCACAGTTTTTGAGTTTCAGCAGACGCTGTATGACATGCAGAACTCTGATGTTTTCGGCACTTCTCGCCAATTTTTTTCCAATCCTGAAGTCCTGTTTCTGCAAATGTAGGTTCGGTTGTTGGACCTCGAAAAAGCCGACAGGGCTGGCAAAAAATGGCATTATGGGCTTTGCTGTACTCTAACCATGAGAAGGAAGAGTACCAGTTGCTGGTAAAATGCCTACCCTGTGCGTTATGCGGAAAATTCATGACAGGTTGAGTTGGTTTTTCACCCTTCTGCGACAGGTCATTGAGCACCAAAGGTTCTGTTCTCGCTTGCTTCGCGTTTGCCATGGTGGCAGGAATCCTGGAGGCATCACTTCTAGGGTCTAAAGGGAGAACAACTGATGTATCTGCCGACTTCGATGTCTCAATACTGTCAGTGTCACTGTTGCGAGCGGCGGCACCATCTGCGTTACCAAGGGATGATGTGTCCGAACTTCGATTTCGCTTGAAAAAAAAATGCTGATATTGGTGTATAACCTCCTGATGACCTTTTACTCATGTCACCACTCGGCACTCACCAATTGACTGAAGTCAAAAGCAAAACTCTAAAACGGACAGAATTTAGGGTGGGCAAATGTTCTCATTCATTAATTTTCAATTTGCATTGCAAATTAATTCAAAATAATGCAATAAAATAGGCATCTCCTTAAACAATCCTGATCAACATAATGAACATTGAACATACTATAAAGTATAAACAACACAAACCTTTGCAAAGGAATCACTAATACTACTTCTAAATGTACTTACCATGCAGTTAGTTTTTCAAATCGAACGCTGAAACAAAACATCAAAACGCAGCGCCCGCGATTTGGTTCAACACGTGGCTTATACTTCATGTTGTTGAGTATATTGTAAATAACGTAAATAAATGCTTCGTCGCACCTGAATAAATCTGAAATCTGAATGACCACTGTGAAGTATGCACCACATTCAGCCTTCGATTCACAGCCTTCGATTCGGCCTTCGATTCAGCCGTCGATTCAATTATCGCAGTTATTGCGAAGTTATCTCCATATTCATCAGGTGGTCGCTATTGCAGAATATCATACAAAAACACAATTTTCTCAGGCGCTATACTATAGGATTTCTTCAAATTTACATATGTTGTACAGAATTTCATGCTCTTTAATCTGGTATAAGTCTCCAGAGTGGCACAGACCCATGAAAAACGCAGGCGAGCGTTAAACAAATTGCGGCGCGGCGTTATTAATACCACTGACGGGAGTTCGTTGCATATTTCAGATTACCTCAGATATAAACACAATTATCTCAGGCGCTATTCTATACGATTTTTTTAAAATTTGCATATGTTGTACAGAATTTCATGCTCTTTAATCTAGTATAAGTCCCCAGAGTGGCATAGACCCATGAACGACGCAGGCAAGCTTTAAACAAATTGCGCCGCGGCGTCATTAAAACGACTCACGGATGTTATGTTGTATATATCATATTACATCAGATATAAACACAAATTTCTCAGCCGCTATTCTATACGATTTTTTTTAATTTACATATGTTATACAGAATTTCATGCTCTTTAATCTAGTATAAGTCCCCAGAGTGGCATAGACCCATGAACGACGCAGGCAAGCTTTAAACAAATTGCGCCGCGGCGTCATTAAAACGACTCACGGATGTTATGTTGTATATATCATATTACATCAGATATAAACACAAATTTCTCAGCCGCTATTCTATACGATTTTTTTTAATTTACATATGTTATACAGAATTTCATGCTCTTTAATCTAGTATAAGTCCCCAGAGTGGCATAGACCCATGAACGACGCAGGCAAGCTTTAAACAAATTGCGGCGCGGCGTTATTAATACGACTGACGGATGTTATGTTGTATATTTCAGATTTCCTCAGAAAAAGTACAAATTGCTCATCCGCTATTCTATACGATTTTTTTTAATTTACATATGTTATACAGAATTTCATGCTCTTTAATCTAGTATAAGTCCCCAGAGTGGCATAGACCCATGAACGACGCAGGCAAGCTTTAAACAAATTGCGCCGCGGAGTCATTAAAACAACTGACCGGGAATTATGTTGTATATTTCTTATTACATCAGATATAAACACAAATTTCTCAGCCGCTATTCTATACGATTTTTTTAAATTTACATATGTTATACAGAATTTCATGCTCTTTAATCTAGTATAAGTCACCGGAGTGGCATAGACCCATGAACGACGCAGGCAAGCTTTAAACAAATTGCGGCGCGGCGTCATTAATACGACTGACGGGGATTATGTTGTATATTTCTTATTATATCAGATATAAACACAAATCTCTCAGCCGCTATTCTATACGATTTTTTTTAATTTACATATGTTATACAGAATTTCATGCTCTTTAATCTAGTATAAGTCACCAGAGTGGCATAGACCCATGAACGACGCAGGGAAGCTTTAAACAACTTGCGGCGCGGCGTCATTAATACGACTGACGGGATTATGTTGTATATTTCTTATTACATCAGATATAAACACAAATTTCTCAGCCGCTATTCTATACGATTTTTTTTTATTTACATATGTTACACAGAATTTCATGCTCTTTAATGTAGTATTAGTCCCCAGAGTGGCATAGACCCATGAACGACGCAGGCAAGCTTTAAACAAATAGCGGCGCGGCGCTATTTATACGACTGACGGATGTTATGTTGTATATTTCAGATTTCCTCAAAAAAAGTACAAATTTCTCATCCGCTATTCTATACGATTTTTTTTAATTTACATATGTTATACAGAATTTCATGCTCTTTAATCTAGTATAAGTCCCCAGAGTGGCATAGACCCATGAACGACGCAGGCAAGCTTTAAACAAATTGCGCCGCGGAGTCATTAAAACAACTGACCGGGAATTATGTTGTATATTTATTATTACATCAGATATAAACACAAATTTCTCAGCCGCTATTCTATGCGATTTTTTTAAATTTACATATGTTATACAGAATTTCATGCTCTTTAATCTAGTATAAATCACCGGAGTGGCATAGACCCATGAACGACGCAGGCAAGCTTTAAACAAATTGCGGCGCGGCGTCATTAATACGACTGACGGGGATTATGTTGTATATTTCTTATTATATCAGATATAAACACAAATCTCTCAGCCGCTATTCTATACGATTTTTTTAAATTTACATATGTTATACAGAATTTCATGCTCTTTAATCTAGTATAAGTCACCAGAGTGGCATAGACCCATGAACGACGCAGGCAAGCTTTAAACAAATTGCGCCGCGGCGTCATTAATACGACTGACGGAGGTTATGTTGTATATATCATATTACATCAGATATAAACACAAATTTCTCAGCCTCTATTCTATACGATTTGTTATACAGAATTTCATGCGCTTTAATCTAATACAACCTGTTTCTTGCATCATGCTTGTCCCAAATGCGGGGAATTTTACCCAATAATCCGTCTTTTTAAATGCATAGCACCGCAGCGTTTCAGTCTCGTACCCAGGTTTTTTTTACGAGGCTAATAAGTTGCTGGAGCGCCGGGATAAGACTCTGGATACAAGTTTTCGCAGCGTGTTTGATACCATGCAGTTCGAACAAACAAGGAGTTATGTGTTAGAAAATAAAATTTATTCATCCACTATATACGTACACTACTTAAGAAACTAGAGTTGCTTACGTATTAAAAAGAGATACATTGTCACTCATTGATATGTTTATCATGTACAAAAAAACACGCACGATTGATCAGCTGTAACTCGCCTAAATATGCTGATACGCATTTGGAAAGACAGACTCGATATGAAGTCTATACGTAATTGTGTAAACCAAAACCCTTTCCCCTTGTCATTCACTTCTTACATTCTTTGGTCAACTCAAGGCAAATTATTTTTTCGCTTTATTATATGCGCCTAAGTGTGGAGAACACGAAAATGCGATGATAAAAATTTGAAGCAAACCGTACTTTTTGTTGATTTCTGAATTTTTTAACGAAGTATTATAAAAAAAGTCGTGTCGTTTAAAGAGTCTGGCAATAGCAAGTTTGTGACGTAAACAGTTGAACATGGACGATTGAAATCATAAGAAAAGCCGATTTGTGATGACTAGAACTTGTGCAAGTTTCCAGCCGCACATGTATTAAAGTATTTGCCACTTTTTGAGCGTGTTTACTTTAATGGGTCGTTAAGTCGTTCCTCCGTTTACCTCACACACTTGCTAGTGGCAGACTCTTTATACAACACGGATTTTTATGAAAATACTTCACAATTCGTCGATTCAACAACCCAAAATCAAAGAAAAAAAATACCGTTACAATTTTGTTTTCATCATATTTAGATTCTACTTGCTTTAATACATTATATAAAGGGGAACATGTAATTTGCCTTGAGTCGACCTTTAATACATCATATAAATAAAGACGTTGGTTTAATTGTTATTTGATTACATATATTAATATTTTCGCTTACTCAGTTTGAGTGTGAAATTGTTTCCTTTTAGTATCTGACGTTTCTGTTTACCTAGGCTATTGACCATGCGAAGCAATCTGCATCGGAGTTTCGTGTGGTATGGGCGTCGCCGGTGCACGTGATAATTCGAGTATATCTCGTGGATAAGTCTGGAAATCGTTTACATAAATCTCCACAAAATTTCACATTTGCAAAGAAATTTCAACCTTTTTTATGTAGGGAACATTTTTGTCTTGATTAAATGTAATTACTACAAGTGGTCATTGGCCTTGTTATAATGATAATGGAGGACGTGTATTTTCCCACTATCTCTTCGTTCCTTTGTTGGTGAGAGACACTGTGAGCAAAGAGTCCACTTTTTTCGCAATATGTCGGTCACTGACGCCACAGTGGAAAGTTGTTTCTCCTGCCTTGTACCAGTTCTTCCGTAAATGATGTCTGATGAATTTACTGACTGTAGGTGTAGTTTTGGTATATCAGGGGCGCAACTAGAAAATTTCGAGGGCAGGGGTTGAACGCAAAAAAAAGGGCAATTATTGACCGCATTTGTAGGGGGGTCCGGGGGTCCTCCCCCGGAAATTTTTGAAATCTAGAACCTCGGAAACACCATTTGCAGCAATTTTTAGCGAACTTTTTCATCTAATTCTACAGCAAGTATTGTTCAAATTTTACTGTAAAAACGAAGAAATTATCACACTAAAATCAAGCTCTATCTTTATGATTGGTTCAGGGAATTGAAGCCTCGACAGACGACACTTCACAAAAGTGAACATATTTTGGGGGTTGCGTTGCTCCGTTTGAGATTTTGAGTCATACATTACTGAATAGCTTCTAATTCGTCTAAGATGCCTCTGCCCTCGGACACATGAAAGTTCGACATTTGGTCTTAGCCTTATTTTGTACAGGCAAAGAACTTTATCTTCGAAAATTTTGCTACGGCACTGATTTGGGATACTATAGATATCTACTATTGTATTGCGTACTACAACAGACGATTAATTATCTGTTTATCTAAAGTCTAACCTAGTATTAGAGGTCTCACAAAAAGGGCAGGGGTTAAAAAGGGCAGGGGTTGCAACCCCCCAACCCCCCCCCCCCCCTAGTTGCACCCCTGGTATAACAATTGTCAGTTGTTTGCTGTTTGCTGTACAAGCTGTGTTAGTTACTAATACTCAGAAAAACTCTGAGCTCTAAGCGGGACTCGAACCCGCAACCTTCTGAATGCTAGCCAGACGCTAGCATAATAATGTTCTAAAGTATTTTGCGCAAATTTGACATAGGCTACAAATCCTCACAGGCGGTTTCCCTTTCGACCTAGAACTGGCTCCAATCTGTCACCAAGTAATACACTCGGCTCATGCCAAATTAACAAAAAAAAATTATCTTGTTTTTATACTGAAAATCTAATACAACAGAGAGTTGTCGAGATAAAGACAATGCACGAGTAAGATTGAAAAAATAAAAACCCGTCGGCATAACATGAGCCACAGTTCTGACCTACAAAACCATTTTTGGAATGTTACCCGTTTTTATATCTCAGCAAATAGATCGATGTAATGGATAATTCGTCTAGTTCTGTTCTAAAAACAACGTATATCATTAACCATGCAGTTACGGGTTATTCAGCTTGTTGAAGAAAATTGGAGAATGCGAGCTATTGGTTGCGTTAAATGAAAGTCGCAGTTTGGATTGTTGCCGATTGTTTTACTCGAGTCAAGACAGTTGCCAAAAACAGGAAAGGCGGCGCATAAGAATCTGTCGTATAGTGACGTGTCACACACATGCGGCACAGTTAAGTCGGATTTATATCTTACGGCGCTTTGCAGTGCTACACTGACAATCAGGATAACTTAAGCCAGTTTTCTTTTGGCGATCTTTTTAGAAGACAAAACAGAAAGTTTTCTTAGACCTATGTCAACGTCACTTTTCTTATGCGCCGAACCTAATCCTTTAAGACTTTAAGCTCGTGTAAGTCTCGTACGCTATACGCCAGCGGGATAGCTCATCATCTCAGTTAAACAATTTCTTTTTGAACGTCTCTAATAATTCGCTGGCGGAGGCACAGTATATACTGTCTCCAAGTGCCTTCTTGTTAAAACATTTATTAAGATTTTAATCTTTGTTCTTAGTTAAATTGTTCTTCTGTTTCCTATAAAAGAATCGCTTATACATATAAAAGTCTAACTTTTACATATCTATTCATATGTATATTTGCTATATACTATTTTGTTAAGAATTCATTTTTTGCAATTCTTACAACGAAAATGAGATTTGTATGGGATTGCACATATGTTCATTAGCGTACCAAAACCGATTTTAACTACTTTTGCTTACAGTGAGTACGTCAAATTCCGTCTGGTTTTTTTGTTGCAGATAGATTGTGTCACTACTGCCATAGGCAGGGGCACTTAAAAAGAAATTGCCCGGACAATCCAAGGCGAGGTAGACGAGGCGGAAGAGGTGGAAGAAGAGGAGGAAAAAGAGACAGAAATGTGAATTTTTATTTCTAGGACTTTATACTTTTTCTTGTTATTTACTTTTTGAGGGCTTAATAGCAATGCTGCATTCACGCCCGGCTATTAATCAGACCGATTGATGTTTTAGATACGCCATAAATAATCTGGTATTTCATAGTTAATATGAAAGAATTAGGTCATTTACGAGCAAAATAGAAAAACAAACAAACGTACGAAATTGATTAAAATTTTTATTAAGGTTAAATATACTCATTAAAGCTGAACAAAAGATACGTACACAGCCCGTGATTATAAACTGATTAAAATATCACCACAGTCATCAAGTTATAAATGGCTTACGGTGACAGTATATAATGAAAAAAGTCCAATATACAATTTCGTTGACTGTTTTTTCTATTCTTAAAACCTAAAACATAAATCGGTTTGATTAAAACAGTCCGGAAATGCAGTGTAATCTTTACTCGCTTTCGTGTTTAATTTGATCTTTAATTTTATTGGGTTCTTTTTGGGTAAATTGTAATTCTGTGTCTTGTACGTTATTCAATTTATTAATAAAATAGTGAGCATTATCTTTAACTTTAATTGCAATCGAAAATGCGGTGTAACTATAACTGCAAAACAATTTCCTAGACTTGCTCCAAGTCTGCCTATTGCATGTTGTTTCGACACGGGTTTGTTGTGAGACGTATTATTTTGATTTAAATACAGTATGTTTGGGTGGGAGGCAATGTGGAATATATTGCCTCCCACACATACTGAATTAATTAAATCAAAACATAACATCTAGAAACAAACCCATTTCGAAACAATCAAGATGCAGACTTGGTACAAGTCTAAACAATTTCCCAGCGAGCAAATAATCAATACACGTCAATACGCGACTGGCGCCGCAATTTGTTTAAAGCTTGTCTGAGTAGTTCATGGTTCTATGCCACTCTGGGGACTTACTCTAGATTAAAAAGCATGAAATTCTGTATAACATATCCAAATTAAAAAAAATCGTATAGAATAGCGGCTGAGAAAATTGTACCTTTTGTGAGAAAATCTGAAATATACAGCATAACCGCGGTCAGTCGTTTTAATGACGACGCGGCGCAATTTGTTTAAAGCTTGCCTGCGTCGTTCATGGGTCTATGCCACTCTGGGGACTTATACTAGATTAAAGAGCATGAAATTCTGTATAACATATGTAAATTAAAAAAAATCGTATATAATAGCGGCTGAGAAATTTGTACTTTTTCTGAGGAAATCTGAAATATACAACATAACATCCGTCAGTCGTATAAATAACGCCGCGCCGCTATTTGTTTAAAGCTTGCCTGCGTCGTAGATGGGTCTATGCCACTCTGGGGACTTATACTACATTAAAGAGCATGAAATTTTGTATAACATATGTAAATTAAAAAAAATCGTATAGAATAGCGGCTGAGAAAATTGTACTGTTTCTGAAGAAATCTGAAATATACAACATAACCGCCGTCAGCGCGTATTAATGACACCGCGGCGCAATTTGTTTAAAGCTTGCCTGCGTCGTTCGTGGGTCTATGCCACTCTGGGGACTTACTCTAGATTAAAGAGCATGAAATTCTGTGTAACATATGTAAATTAAAAAAAATCGTATAGAATACCGGCTGAGAAATTTGTGTTTATATCTGATGTAATAAGAAATATACAACATAATCCCGTCAGTCGTATTAATGACGCCGCGCCGCAATTTGTTTAAAGCTTGCCTGCGTCGTTCATGCGTCTATGCCACTCTGGTGACTTATACTAGATTAAAGAGCATGAAATTCTGTATAACATATGTAAATTTTAAAAAATCGTATAGAATAGCGGCTGAGAAATTTGTACTTTTTCTGAGGAAATCTGAAATATACAGCATAACCGCCGTCAGTCGTTTTAATGACGCCGCGGCGCAATTTGTTTAAAGCTTGCCTGCGTCGTTCATGGGTCTATGCCACTCTGGGGACTTATACTAGATTAAAGAGCATGAAATTCTGTATAACATATGTAAATTAAAAAAAATCGTATAGAATAGCGGATGAGAAATTTGTACTTTTTCTGAGGAAATCTGAAATATACAACATAACATCCGTCAGTCGTATTAATAACGCCGCGCCGCAATTTGTTTAAAGCTTGCCTGCGTCGTTCATGGGTCTATGCCACTCTGGGGACTTATACTAGATTAAAGAGCATGAAATTCTGTATAACATATGTAAATTAAAAAAAATCGTATAGAATAGCGGATGAGAAATTTGTACTTTTTCTGAGGAAATCTGAAATATACAACATAACATCCGTCAGTCGTATTAATAACGCCGCGCCGCAATTTGTTTAAAGCTTACCTGCGTCGTTCATGGGTCTATGCCACTCTGGGGACTTATACTAGATTAAAGAGCATGAAATTCTGTATAACATATGTAAATTAAAAAAAATCGTATAGAATAGCGGATGAGAAATTTGTACTTTTTCTGAGGAAATCTGAAATATACAACATAACATCCGTCAGTCGTATTAATAACACCGCGCCGCAATTTGTTTAAAGCTTGCCTGCGTCGTTCATGGGTCTATGCCACTCTGGGGACTTATACTAGATTAAAGAGCATGAAATTCTGTATAACATATGTAAATTAAAAAAAATCGTATAGAATAGCGGATGAGAAATTTGTACTTTTTCTGAGGAAATCTGAAATATACAACATAACATCCGTCAGTCGTATTAATAACGCCGCGCCGCAATTTGTTTAAAGCTTACCTGCGTCGTTCATGGGTCTATGCCACTCTGGGGACTTATACTAGATTAAAGAGCATGAAATTCTGTATAACATATGTAAATTAAAAAAAATCGTATAGAATAGCGGATGAGAAATTTGTACTTTTTCTGAGGAAATCTGAAATATACAACATAACATCCGTCAGTCGTATTAATAACACCGCGCCGCAATTTGTTTAAAGCTTGCCTGCGTCGTTCATGGGTCTATGCCACTCCGGTGACTTATACTAGATTAAAGAGCATGAAATTCTGTATAACATATGTAAATTAAAAAAAATCGTATAGAATAGCGGCTGAGAAATTTGTGTTTATATCTGATGTAATAAGAAATATACAACATAATCCCGTCAGTCGTATTAATGACGCCGCGCCGCAATTTGTTTAAAGCTTGCCTGCGTCGTTCATGGGTCTATGCCACTCTGGGGACTTATACTAGATTAAAGAGCATGAAATTCTGTATAACATATGTAAATTAAAAAAAATCGTATAGAATAGCGGCTGAGAAATTTGTGTTTATATCTGATGTAATAAGAAATATACAACATAATCCCGTCAGTCGTATTAATGACGCCGCGCCGCAATTTGTTTAAAGCTTGCCTGCGTCGTTCATGGGTCTATGCCACTCCGGTGACTTATACTAGATTAAAGAGCATGAAATGCTGTATAACATATGTAAATTTAAAAAAATCGTATAGAATAGCGGATGAGCAATTTGTACTTTTTCTGAGGAAATCTGAAATATACAACATAACATCCGTCAGTCGTATTAATAACGCGGCGCCGCAATTTGTTTAAAGCTTGCCTGCGTCGTTCATGGGTCTATGCCACTCTGGGGACTTATACTAGATTAAAGAGCATGAAATTCTGTATAACATATGTAAATTAAAAAAAATCGTATAGAATAGCGGCTGAGAAATTTGTGTTTATATCTGATGTATAAGAAATATACAACATAATTCCCGGTCAGTTGTTTTAATGACTCCGCGGCGCAATTTGTTTAAAGCTTGCCTGCGTCGTTCATGGGTCTATGCCTGCCGCTCTGGGGACTTATACTAGATTAAAGAGCATGAAATTCTGTATAACATATGTAAATTTAAAAAAATCGTATAGAATAGCGGCTGAGAAATTTGTGTTTATATCTGATGTAATAAGAAATATACAACATAATTCCCGGTCAGTTGTTTTAATGACTCCGCGGCGCAATTTGTTTAAAGCTTGCCTGCGTCGTTCATGGGTTTATGCCACTCTGGGGACTTATACTAGATTAAAGAGCATGAAATTCTGTACAACATATGCAAATTTTAAAAAAATCGTATAGAATAGCGCCTGAGATAATTGTGTTTATATCTGAGGTAATCTGAAATATGCAACGAACTCCCGTCAGTGGTATTAATAACGCCGCGCCGCAATTTGTTTAACGCTCGCCTGCGTTTTTCATGGGTCTGTGCCACTCTGGAGACTTATACCAGATTAAAGAGCATGAAATTCTGTACAACATATGTAAATTTGAAGAAATCCTATAGTATAGCGCCTGAGAAAATTGTGTTTTTGTATGATATTCTGCAATAGCGACCACCTGATGAATATGGAGATAACTTCGCAATAACTGCGATAATTGAATCGACGGCTGAATCGAAGGCCGAATCGAAGGCTGTGAATCGAAGGCTGAATGTGGTGCATACTTCACAGTGGTATCTGAATGACTGGGGGAAATTGTTTTCTACTTCTACTTCTAGAGATACTACATACTATCCTTCCTTTAATTCAGGAAGGATAGTATATATTACTCCATGTTTTTTTGTGTAGAGCTTCAGAATTTTTTTGGGGGGGCGAAAATTAATTTTGGGGGGGCGGCCGCCCCCCCTCGCCCCCCCCGTAGCTACGTGCCTGATATATATATATATATATATATATATATATATATAAATTATATATATATATATATATATATATATATAAATATGTAGTTCATATTTCTATTATCTATACATATATACTGTAGATATAGATGGGGGACTTATTAAGTGCTTACAACAACACAGCCAGGCTAGGCTCCCCACCTGAATTAAAAAAATAGACATGTCAAATAACCATGTCTTGATAAAGAGAAACCAATTTATTGATATAACTTTTTTATGGCAGAATTCATTGCCATGGCAAGTGTAACATTTGAATTTGGCATACCATCAACCAGCAAAAATTTCATTATACTACATCCAATAGTTTTGGAGATATTGATCATGGAGATAAATACGTAGTCTAAATAGGGTTATTACTGTATGTCTTGTTTTGATATTACTGGAAATTGATGTGTGGTTTTTGCATTGTCAGCTGCATTATTCATATAGATTTATTGCCCCCCAGCAGTACAGCTCACCCAGGGTGGGGATTTGTTACAGAATTGAACCTTATGGTAAAAGCAAATATAAAAAATTGGTCAAATACCTGTGGGTTAATCTACAGAAATATGCACACCTGAATTTGACTGATCTATGCAATCAATAAAATGAATAATCAATAGAAATCAATCAATTACAACTGATAACAGTCAATCAAGTGAATCAACTGATTTTGATAATCGATGAACAATTTATATACAAGGTTTTTGTGATTGATTATTCATCGACTGGTAAACACCAATCAATATCAATTACAGTAGCTAATTGCTATTCACTGGTTTTGATTGATCCATTGGCTTTCCGATCATTGATTGCATAGGCCCAAGGAATGATACTGCACATTCCCAGTAATTTACTCATGTAAACAGCAAAAATTTTAAAAAGAAAAAATCTAGATTTAGAATATACAGTATTAGCAAATATAAATAAAATACATACAACACTGAACAGACTCATACTGTACATACTACTACCCACCATAGAGCCTTAGGGCATGGTGCATTATATACTCTGCGAATAATGTGTCTTGCTGCTCTTAACGTGCAAATGACTGGATCTACCCTTCTCATTGACTCTTGTATGCGTCTTCGCTGAATACGGAGACCTCTGCATCTTAATCCACCTTCAACTAAACATTGACCCGAACTTGGAGTAGTTGTCAGTATTTGTCTGACATGGCTGTCAAGGTCTTCATCGGAAATGTCACTAAAATCGGCTCCTCGGCCGACTACCAATCCAAATTCGTGTCTACGTCGGCGAACGGTTCTCTCTGAAACACCAAGATCCCTAGCAACGTCAGCCCACCGAAATCCTGCTTCTCCGTGTAAGATTCTCAGCTGTTCTTGTTCAATTTGTAACCTCGGCCTTCCAACTGCACCGCTTCTCGTTACAGACACAAGGGACGGAGTAGCCTCATTAAGTGAAAAACAGTCTATAGTGTTCCTTTCAGACTCTTCCAAAACTCTCCCGAAGTGACATCGTAATTCGTTCAAGATACCGAGAAGGCAGTATAAATCTTCGATTAAATGGATTTCTTGCGCAAATGATTCTTCGATCCTCGTCGTTAAAATACTTAAAGTTCTTTCGTATTCTTCCAGCCTACGAACATAAAACTCTGAAGAATCACAGTGACCAGTATTTCTTTGAATTTGGGCACTTTCTATCAAGTTGCTAATATCCGTGAAAAACCTCTCTGTATCGGGAAGCCAAATAGTTGCAGAACTTTGTCTTCCACCCGACGCCATTTTTTATCGCTCGGCAAAATTACTGTAAAACGTCACTTCCGTATTTCGTTCCAAAGCACTTCCGTTTCCTCATCTTTTAGTTTTATTTGGGAACCGTCATCGAAATATGGACAAGAACGCAAATATATACAAATAATAATGATTTGAATGTTGATGTAGATGTTCTAACTAGGATTGCTGAATTACAAACTACATGAATGGCCCACAACATTGATGTATGAATTTTGATATTCGATTTATGAGTTACAATATCGATGTATAACCTGTGAAATTCGATTTATACACATAACATTGATATATTAAATTTCAAAATTTTGTCCGTTAAAAAGCTTCATACACCCTTATGCAGGCACATTCACACATACTAAAAATACCCATGATTTTATGTGCCCTGGAAAGACAGTTAAGGGAGGTTATTAGAGAGGGTGCTTATTGGAGAAATGAATGTACTGTACAATTAACTTACAATTAACTCATCACAAACTATTTTTGTTGTTCATTCTTATTTTGTGTGTTTTGTTTGTTTGTTTGTTTGTTTGTTTGTTGTTGGGGGTTTTTTTTTGGGGGGGGGGGCTTAATAGACTCCTCAGTATGTTCTCTGTTTCGGCAGTATATCAAACCTTACTATATTACTACCATTTGCGATCAACCGTTAGGTGTGAGAGTTAAAATGCTTTTGTTTATGTTTCAAACATGCAAGTTTAACTGGAAAATTTGACGTTTCAACAATACCCCAATCAATCAACCTGTCAAAAATGGCGGGTGATTTATCAGGCTATTGTTAAATATATATATATATATATATATATATATACAGTATATAAATATATAAAATTGCAGCCAGGAAGATTCATAACAAAGGTTTTTTTAATGTGTTTACACTGACTATTAAAAACGTATAACAACGTTTATCAAAATGCTAAGAAGATGTTTTGGTCCAAAAAGGTAGACCTTCATTGGTTAGCATTTTGATAAATGTTGTTATACGTTTTTAATAGCCAGTGTAAACACATTAAAAAAACCTTTATTATTTTATTATATATATATATATATATATATATATTTAAGAAATAGAAAATGGCCGCCCGTGTTTATATAGCCTGATGCAAACACGAGAGTGAGTTGTTTACATAAGTACTTTCGGCGAGGGTTTTTTAAATAAGTACTTTCAAATTCTCCCAACGACCCAACTCACTCGAGTGTTTGTATCAGGTTATATAAACACAGGGCATCCATTTTCTATTTCTTTTATGAAATAAGGCTAAAAAATGTGGCGTGACACATCACAACCGTGTTTACATAGCCTGATATAAACACGGTAATTGACCAATCACAGCGTGCCTAAGACGCAACCTATTTTATAAATATATATATATACCTTATAAGTTTGTGGTTTCCATCAATGTGCCAGAGGGAAAGTGGGTATTTCACTTTATAGCAACGTCGTTTTATAGCTTGTTGCCAGCGTTGTAGTAGACCTATTGGATCGGTCCGAAGTAGTGAAGATCTTATTCTATTTCGCTGCACACGCAACCCATTGCTTTGCAAATATCCTTTAAGCATTCTTATCCCCATGGCTGGATGTTCACTCGAAGCTTTTTGAACAAGTTCATCTAGTTGATTGTCCTCAATATCACTGTATATCCCTAAATTTAGAAAAAAAAGTAAATATCAAGAAGCAATAGGGGAGACAAATAGTTTTCTTCAAGCTCTCTAAAACGTGGATTCTTACAATTCTTTATTCATGAATTTATATTAGAGGCGGACGTGAACAAGGGCGGTGGAACAGGGGGCCAGGGGGGGGGGGGGCTATAGCCAAAACGGCTAAGTTAACCCTCTCCCAAATATCTCTTATTAAAGATAGGGCCAATAATGGGGGGTGAAATACTCTCCTTATCATTCTATCGACGAATTAGGCCTTCCAATATAAAACATCTTCCACCGCCACTGACCTGAAACAGCGAGACCAAACGTTGACATCCTTCGTTCCATTGTCCTTTTGCTCACCCCAATCATTTTGGAATCCATGTTCAAGTAGAAACGTAATTTGCTCTTCCTTTATATCAAAAGCAGGTCGACCCCGTCTTCCTGTATTCACCATTGGTGCTGTTGTTCTAGATTCAAGGTTCTCTCGTTCTTGGTTTGTTTGATCCAGATCAAACAGCATCTTTGATGCTTGTCCAACCATTTCAACTATAGAATCGTCAACTTCTAAATTGACCAACAGTCGTTGTAGATAGTCCAGTTTTAACTGGAGAATTTGGAAGTCTGTCGATATATCGCCTGAACAAATAACTGTGTCTAAGGCATTTATAACACCGTACACAGCGTCCAAAAGGTAATGCATGTCATCACCTTCCATGATTTTGCATCGTCAAGACCAATTTGAGCCCACGATCAATAAACTAGTGGATTGCGGTTGGATAAAAAAAGTTGTGTTGCAAAAAAAAAGTTGTGTTGAAAACGTAACTAGTTGTGTTGCAAACATAAAGTTGTGTTGCAAACATAAAGTTGTGTTGCAAACAAAGTTGTGTTTCAAATGAAAACTTGGGTTGCAATTGAAAAGTTGTGTTGCAAATGAAAAGTTGTGCATAATACGGCAAGTTGGATTTTTGGCGGAGATTGGACACCATACACCTCTTCCATGGAATCGTTATGGTAATGGTATGGAATGGGTATAGACCGATTCTTATTCCTTAAACAATAAAAAATAAATAACACAAATTCGTTTCTATCTCTCTTTATTTGATATAATTTTTTAACAAAAATACATTTCCATTTTTTTCTCTAATCACAGTTTTTTTTTAATTAAAAAAACCTCCAACATAATATTATCCATACATAATATTATTAAATATATATTGGCTCAAATCTGACGATAAAGTTCATAGTTTTTTTATACTGCTGTATAACTGTACAAAATGTTTTCTTTACATGATTTAATATATAAAAAACTTTTTTATCACTACAAGTGATAAAACGCACCCCCATCCTTGACTGAGAAGTGATTCATACTAAAAAATACAAGCTTTTATACAATTTCAAATTCTCCTCGTAACTCATGTTCGCAAAATAGGTAATACTTAAAATCAAAACCGTCCTCTAATTTAACATATTTCCCCTTATCACACGGTACAAAACATACGTTGGGTATATATTGTATATATAATTTCATGTTTTATTTGCACACAACATATTTTCTTCTTTCCTACAAATTTTAATTTAATATGCTGAGTTCCATTATTTGATTTAGTAACAAAATCATGTAAAATATATTTGCATTTACATCGTTTAAAAAAATGATTTAATGTTACATATACACCGTTCTCTTCCCATTCGTCAGTCTCGTGGTTCATCTCTGTTCATGTCTTTAACTTTAAATTAAAATTTTCTTCATAAATCACTCTCTTGTTCATAAGGTGATCGGTATTAAACATTTTATCATCAAATGTATAGTAATACCCACGGACAGGTCCATAATAATCCTCTTTATCACTCACCAGTTCAAATATAAGACGCTGTTCTGTCTCACCATCAAATAAAGTAAACGCTTCACTTTTACGCAGTATAAGAGATATGTCGGGATACCAACTACCAAATTCTCGTAGTATAATCGGTGAAAGATAATTAGCTTTTTCAACTGTTTCCCCCATTCTATTCAATGCAAAACTGTCATCGTTGTGTCCTATTTGAATATACGCTCCTTGCGTCTTATTTATAACCGCCCACACACTCCAACACAAATTTTGTTTTCTTAAAAATCCTTATACACACAGCCCACGCAATCACTGAGTGTTGACACTATTCATGCTGTGTAAATTAATTAAGATCGATTACAGTGTTAAGTGCACGCCAGGCATAAAAGGGGCCAAAATCGCCGGGGTAAATCGTGGCATTCCGTCATGTTGGACGAGCGGCAAATGTGGGAGTCTGGTGACGAATACCGATCTTGCCCAAGTCATCGAATTTGAAGCCCTCGGATGACGATCGTATTTACTCGGAGAAAAATTGAGTGTCAGAAATGAACAGAGCTTGTCTAAAGCTTCATTGTGATACCAAACATGCTATGTTTTCTTCAAATGACCTCATTGTAGGAAGCGTCAAACTTTGTGGATTTTCGAAGAATTGTATACTGCTCTAAAAAAGGAAATTTTGAGGCTTGTTTTATTTTTTTAACGGTATTATCCTTGGGTGGAATTCCTCGTTCAACTGATGCCTGGAGTTTTGGTCTCAAATGTGTTCCTTTTGGATTTGGATGTTTAAGCTTAGATTTTCGATTATTTGTTAATTTCAACGAGGCATCTCAGGCCAGCAACGTGCGTTTGTACTTATGTATGGACGTAAAATGCATTAAGAAGCGAAGGGAATATTCACAGTATTTGACATTTCAAAGTTTCTACTTTATCTAAAGGAGGTGATTAGTATGGTCGACAAATTTAGGCTTAAGGATGTGCCAGTCAGTGCCTTACAAAGACAAGAGAGGTAGCGAAATTTTATAATGTAAGGAATGTAAACATTCGAAACTACTTGCTATTTGTAGCATGGTGCTAGAGTCTTGATACTTATAATATATTTTAAATATTTTCTAATTGTTTCTTTGAGATATCCACAATAATAGGTTGAGAAAAAACAATATTGGGTTCATTTTAATTGTATGTATCTAGCAGCCTGGCACTGATATCAGGACGTATGGGGCGCCAAATGTAAAAAATGTGTTGATTTTACCATTATTTACCTATATAATACATTATTGGTAAACAATGTTTCTATCTGAGTTAAACAATCTATAGATTATTTATAAATAATCTATGGATTGTTTACAAACAATCCCTGGATGGTTTAGTGGAAAAGTATTATTTATTAAATATCCAGGGATTGTTTATAAATAATCTAGGGATGGTTTAGTAAATAATCCCCGGATTGTTTATAAATAATCTAGGGATGGTTTAATAAACCATAGTTTGTCTATTAAACAATCCATGGATTGTTTATAAATAATCCAGGGATTGTTTAATAAACCATGAGTTTTTGTTAAATAATCCAAGGATTATTTGCGCGTGCCAAATGTAAAAAAAAGATGGCTGCCCACCAAATGTTAAAAAAAGATGGCATACAGGAAGGAGCCTGGGTACAGCGTACTGCGTGCCGGGGGGGGAGTAAACAGCAATTGTAAACAGCACATTTGGACATCGAATACGTTGTATCTCTATTAACCGTGGTTGTATTAATTGGTTCGCATTGATTTATTTGGTTTCTTCTCGTCAGTTCTTGTTATAATTACGACAGAAAACAAGAAATATGTGAGGTGATTGATTTCGATTTGCTTGGATATATAAAAGCTCGACGATGGCGGGTCAAGCCGAAAGTGTACCTGACT
Organism: Paragorgia papillata; assembly: GCA_035771165.1. NCBI lineage: Eukaryota > Metazoa > Cnidaria > Anthozoa > Scleralcyonacea > Coralliidae > Paragorgia > Paragorgia papillata. Next base: position 206,940 of record JAWNZC010000199.1, on the reverse strand, counting down.
GCCATGATAACGTGAATATTTCTGCAGATCATGATACAAGAAGGTAAAGATAATTTTAAACTTTATGTGACTTACGACTAAGGTTATTGGAAAACAGAAGTATCAGTGGAAATGGAATGTTACCCTCCTTTCGGAGTATAAAATGTGCAAGTATTGTAAATTCGTATTAATGGTGATGATCATTTTTATAGATTTCCCCTCAGGGCCACAATGATTCAGATTATTCCAATAACGTTGATACTGTATGATTCGAACTTGGTTCGAGGGAAGGGACTCAAAGGATATCATTGTCTCATTTGTCTGAGTAACTGTGATTTGTAAGGGTTGCATAGTTTAGAGGTTTTCTTCACACTGGGTTTTTGTGAGTTTGATAACTTGTTATTCTCTATTGGTTTTAGGAAAGCAAGACCAACAGCTGCTGTTACAACAACTCAAGTCAAGGAGATGTTTGAATTGGGTTTTACAGTATCTCAGATGGCTGCACGATTAGGCGTTACTCGACCCACAATATATAAGGTTTTAGCTGATGCAGATATTGATCATTCAAACAGGTTTAGTAGTCTGACAAATTCTGAACTAGATGAAATTATATCTGATATTAAAGCAGCCCACCCTAATGCTGGTGAAGTAAACATAATGGGCCACCTCCGCGCAAGGAAACTCTGTGTGCAAAGGAGCAAGGTGAGGGCATCTATACACCGTGTAGATCCACAAGGCCCATCCTCACAAAGCTCAAGAACTTTCTGTGCCAGAGTTTACGAGACACCTTGTCCTAATTATGTGTGGCATATAGATGGAAATCACAAGTTGGTTAAGTGGGGATTTGTAACCCATCTTGCAATCGATGGTTATACCAGGTTAATCGCTTTTGGGGAAACATCCGACAACAACAAGGCTGACACGGTTTTACAAAAATTTAACAGAGCAGTTGACAAATATTGCAGGCCATTACGTGTCAGGGCTGACCATGGTGGCGAAAATGTCCAAATTTGGCAAAATATGGTTCAGCACTGTGGCCTCAGTAGTGTTATAGCTGGTCCATCTGTCCGAAATCAACGTGTCGAGCGCTTGAATGGTGATGTTAACATACAAGTTAATCGATTTTATGCTGAAATTTTCAGAGAATTGGAATTTGAGGGAAGGCTAAACATCACAAATCCATGTGACAAATTTTGCCTACATTACATTTACCTGCCAAGGATAAACAAGACCTTGACAGATTTTGTCAATGCTCATAACTGCCATAGTATATCTACTGAAGGTTCAGCGACACCACAGCAACTTATGTTTGCATATCGTCACCTGACTGAACTCCACCATTCAATCACACACTCAACACCATATCCTATGGTCTCAGTCCAAGAACTTCTGGGGAACCCAAGTGCACTTCCTTTTGTCGAAGTCCCATCTACTGTTTGTCCACTTCCTGATGATATAATCAGGGGCGGATTTAGCGTTAGTCAAATAAGTCATACGACTAAGGTAAAAAAATACGGAAGAAAAAATAATTATCGTATCGTTCTTCCCTCAGTCGCGAGATCGCCGAGATAATCGACTAAGTGAGACCGCCATGTTAACCCTCGTCGCGCGGTTTACTTTGTTCTTTCTCGACGGATTTGAGGCTATTGTATCAGCCGCTGTGATTGGTTGAATTTATAAATTAGCCTTTATAGCGATCTGTGATTGGTTTGCCGGGTGTTCGCCGGATTTCTTTGTCTTTCTCGACGGATTTAGACCCCTTGTATCACCCTTTTTGATTGGCTTAATTTTTCAATAGCTCTTTATGAAGAGCACGGATTGGTTTAGCGGCGTTTTACTTTGTAGTTCTCGACTGATTTGTGGACTGATCAGTGGCGATTCTGACTAACTTGGCAACTTGCGCTAGTCTGGTCGTATATTTACTACAAGGCACAAGCGGACTCTTTCGTTTCGAACATGGCTTTGCCTAATACAAACATAATAGATCTTGATGTATTCGCTTTGACGGACAACGACGAGATTGTGTTGCGAGAGATTTATAAAACGGGAAATTTAATACCGTCGACTCGAGGGTCAACAAGCGAAGGATGCTTTGCGCAAAGCCGAGCATTTTACCAAGATTGGCAAGACGCTTCAAAGGAATTTTGGCACTGAGATATACGAGGTAATATACGCCAACAATGACAAGAAGAAACCTCATGCTGCCCTCAAGTAAGCAGATTTTTCTCCCTTAATTATTTTCTAGTTATTTATAAATATTAAATACGACAATAACAACCTTCGCCACGATTGAGACCACATGGCATGTCTTCAAATGAAAGGTGACCTTTATTATTGTTAGAATCTTATTTATTAATATATTTCTAGCTGTCCTTTCTTTCCTAGTCTTAATATCGACGTGTTTGTAGTGCAAGTAGCTCAAATTCATTCAGGTTTTCCCTTCTAATTCTTGTATTTGATAATGGTTTGAAAACTTAATTGAAACATGCCATCACCTTATTTATATTAATGTGCTTTTAATACTAGCATTGTAGCAAAGAGTAGCAAAGAATTGAAATACAAGCTAAAGGATTTTGTCAAGATTGGATAATGTAGACTACTTCATAAATTCATAAAATAGATAGTGAGCTCTGGCAATCATAATCATGTTATTTTATGTGAGAGGCCATAGTTTAGGCCTGTTTGGTTTTCAAGGTAGGGTTACCCCTACCCTGGGTCAAAGTTATCACCCTGCTGCTTGGGTCAACTCCATTAGATGTGGTTACCAAGCACTAATGACAAGAATCCTGGTACAAGTAAAAAGTTGTCCTGGGTAGGCGAGTTTAATAACCCTACCAACTACTAGGGTAACCCTAGTGTGGCGATAGGGCTATCCTAGCACCCGGGTTACCCTAGTGTCCTTGTAAATACAACAAACAAAAAACAGGAAATATATGAGAGCTACATGTAGTGTAACCAGCGTGCTAGAGTAACCCAGTGGTGGCTAGGGTAAGCCTACCTCCTTGTAAACAAGCCCTTAGTATAGAGACTGAGTCAGGCCTACAACGTTTTTGAATTTGACATAGTATTTAAATGTTTTAGGTCTGAGGCATCTGGGAATTGCCTATACAGCTCTGTTTTGAGCTCTTGCATAGAGTGAAATGGTCCAACCTGCAGTGTGGTTATCAGTTACATATAAAATATTTGAAGCCATGAATCAGACTTATTAAATATTTGAAGTAGATGTATTGTATCTGTTGTTTATTTCTTGGTTAAAATAATTAAATCTGCTATTTTAATTACTGTAACATATAAATTGTAATATGAAATATAAAAATGAAACAATTTCCATTTGGATAAAATAATTTTTGGACATGATGGTACTTAGAAAATGCAAATTTCGCTCACTGTAGTGCCCTCAGAATGCAGAAAAAGCATTTCAGACCCAAAATTTAAATATTTTCTGTGGAGCATGACCCCCCGCCCACTCCCCCTAGACCCCAATAGTTTGGGCTAAGATGACAAAAATCCTAGATCCGCCCCTGATAATGGCCCAATTGAGAGAAGTTGTTAACCCTTTGGCATTGTCACATGAAAAAGGAAAATGGAAACTGTTAAATTTGTGGGTGATTATCTCTCAAATGGCCAAATTAATTAATTTGCAATGAAGGGGTAGAATGAAATTGTTGCAACTTTGATACATTTTCAACAAAATGGAAAATAAGAAATAAAAAGGTGCACGTAGTTGATTTTTAGGATACTTACATTATACTGTAAAAATGTAATTAAATAAAAATATTATAATTTAATATTATAGTTTAAAGGACATTGGCAACAGAAAAGAAGTACGGTTACCTTTGATTGAAAAACTGTACAGGACTTAAATAGCCAAAATATAGTAGTTTAAGGGTGTGTTCAATCAACCCTATAGGAATACAGTATTTGGAAAACAGAATTTCCATTTGATTGAAAGGATACTGTATTTGTAATACACAGAATTTATTTCAAATGTTCTGCTACCATGAGCAGAATATTCCAGAATATATCTTATTCTGGAATAGGGTCAATCAAAGACACCCCAAACTTGTGAAAATTCTCATAATGCCCGGGCATTAGAAGTGTAAGGGTTCTTATGCCAATTTACCTAGGACACTGACCACGGTAACTTTAGCTGGAAATGCAAAGAAATTATGTTTGTTCTCAGTGTTATTTTTGTAATTGCTATAATTATTGCAACCCAAAACTAGGTAATACATGACCCAATGATAGGTTAACATGACAATGAGAAATACAACATGATGGCATCGTCATATTCAAAATAGTGGAATTTTTACATGGTTTATTCAGCTTATAAAATGTACATTGAGCATTCTCATACCACCAAACTACTATATTCCCAATAACTACTGTAAGTCGTCTATGTGTCCTTAAACCACATAAAGATTATTTTAGAATAGTGACAACTTATTTTAGCTCTTTTTTTAACTCTTTTTAGCTAAAGAGTCTTTGCATTATGCAAACTTGCACAAGTGTAATGGTGGTACTATAACAAGAATATTTTTTTTTAAATCTGTTATCCATGGTAATGGGAACACACTGTTAATTTCACATTCAAGTTGATTTACAGTAAAAAATGTTGTTTTTTTGTTTAGGAATTCATATTTAGTGAAATTTAAAATTACCAAATCTAAGCTAAAAATAACATCAAATACCTACTAGACAGTAACATTGTAAGCAATGTTAGGGGACAAGTTGCAGAAATGTTTTGCTCATGATAGTACCCAACCTTAACCATTTATAGTCCATTGGTCACTTTAAGAATTTTATTCTGGCTGATGCCAGATGATTTTATTCAGCATAATTATGGGAAGGTCTTGGGCTATAAAGGGTTAATATGGTTAGGTTTATACCTTATTGCTGGAAAGGGTTAGACAATACAGTCAGAAGTTTAAATTTAAAACAGTATTTAATAACGCAGTGGCAATATTGTATAAGTAGCCAAAGTAAACTCTCATTACAAAACCATCCTCAGAGAAACATGAGAAAATTTTTCATAATTTCTTACGCTGCTAAAGTCAACTGAAAAATTTCAGCTGACTTTAGCAGGATTTGAACTAGCACCTTCGGAATTCTGGTCTTCCTCCAATCCCTGTGGCTCGATAGCTAGGTAGAGCGGCAGACTGGAATTCCAAAGGAGCTAGTTCAAATCTGCTCGAGTCAGCCGAAATTTTTCGGTTGACTTTAGCAGTGTAATAAATCATGAAAGATTTTATCATATAAACTCCCTCATACAGTGTATTTAATCTGCAAGCAACACAAACCTCTTTGATCATGTCTCTTGATTCTTTATTTGGAACCATTTCTGATGTGCAAAATGACAGACATGACTCTGCATTTTGGGTGACAACATATTCAAAAATTGGGCGAGCCAAACATGGGAACCCTAAATATGAATAAACCGGTATTGCTGCAAGTGTAATTGTATTATTAAATATTTTTCTAAAACTCAATAATTCATAAGCAAAATTCAAAAGAAATCTTTAATCAGTGTTTTTATGTACATCAATGTGATATAGACACTAATGTTTTATTAATCTGCTTCTAGCACCTCCATACGAGGGAGAGGCAACTATTAGTTGCAAACAAGCTGATTCTTAAATGACATCTTTATTCCTCTTTGCCTTGAATACAAAATGTGGGACTCTTTTGCATCACAGCGCATGTTCAAATCACCAGAATGGCAATTTATACTGTAGCCTCCCACATTAGTAGTCATAGACCCCACTATAGCCACCAAAGGGATGCCGCCTCATTAAGTATTCAACTTATTATTTATGCATACATCACCGTTCTAAGGCTCCTTTGTGACCTCCAAACCCCTCATCTCATTCATTAGTATTCATTTTATAACGGTGCGTTACGTCATTAACGGCTAACCCTAGTCTTCTGGAACCCCTAACTCAAGCTTTTGTCCAATCCCCCAGTTTTCACTATGTCATAACCGATAGCTCTAACAGATAAGCTGATCATTAATGGACTACAGTATTGGATTCTACATTAAAAGTATACATCAGTACAGTACCAATTCCCCCGTTAATAATTGAATGCGCTATCATGGTCCCAACAATTCGGAAATGCCCAAGCCTTAAAGATGGTCCCTTCATTACTGGTAGCAGATTTGGCACGCTTCCCTCAAAGAAACCAAATGCTGTTGATGAGATGCTCTCAGAAAGTAACTGGAAAAATTCCCTGCGTGGTCCCCACCATCAATCCCAATTTCTTGAGCATCACCACCAAAAGATACACGCAACGGCCTATGCCCATCCACACCACCTTTGTAAAACATAAAGGCCTCTGTCCAAAAGGTATCCCATATAACATTTTCACCAGTTAGGCGTCTACCAAAATATTCAGCAATGTCAAAAGCACCTGAAATGATATTTAAGAAAGCCATTCCAAATATTCAATGAATTTGTAAGTTCATTTAACACGTCAAATTCATTATTCATTATGTTTATATTGATTTGGGATTTGAGCTTCACAAGTGGGCAACTTTCATCTGTCTACTTCAAACATGCATATTCATCATTTTATAAATATTACTGGAAAAGTTACACCTGTTGTGTAGCTATTGTATATCGCGATACGTTAGCTTACGATAAGTTAAATATGGGTATTTCCATATTGTTACACCTTCTACATGTGCCAGTGGCGTAAGCAGACAATTTGTGATGCCTAGGATGGATAAGTTCTTATTTTGATCTCGAATTATTTAAAATTTATCATATTATATACAACTATGTTTCAGTTGAATGTGTCAGAATCAGCTAGATACTGTACGTTTTGGGAAACGGCCCAAAACCCCATGACCATGTTCCCAAATCAATAAGACAATGACGCACTGCTTTGTTATAATAAGTATTATTTGCTTACTGGGTGTGCTTGCATCTTCTGTGTAATGCGACAGTAACTCTTCAATTGCAAAATCAATTGTTGCATTACTTCTCAATGCCACCTCCAGATCTTCAATTGATGCCTGAGGAAACATGGACTGTAATGTCTCTAGATCAGAGTTATCGATTGCATCCTAGGATGGAACAATAAATGCACACATACATGTTTATATTATCAGACAGACAGACAGACAGACAGACAGACAGACAGACAGACAGAGTATCAATACGAGTCTGGCTACATGGACATTGGACAGTATTAATACGAGCCTGGCTACATGTACATATACAGTATCAATATGAGTCTGGCTACATGGACAGTATTAATACGAGCCCGGCTACATGTACATATACAGTATCAATATAAGTCTGTCTTCAGATACCTAGATTGGATACCCATGTTTATGCCAGTATGGACATACCCCTCTATTACAATACTGAATTTCCTTGCTAAAATTTGGGCCAGCCTACTGAGTTAGCTGTCATCTCATTCATGAGCGAGGTTAACCGAAACAGAAATTTCCTACATGAACCGGTTACATGGTTTTATTATTACAAATACTAGTGTTAGATGTGTATAGCCATTGTTGATGAAAATTTATTTTTATTATGAACCAATGTTTTTATCAAAAACTGACAGTATAATGTTGTAAATGTTAAGTTACTAAATGTATTTATTGTTTAAGAGTTTATTGGGGAAAAAACTCGTTTTTCTTGGATATTTTGCGCTGCAAGCAGGATAGTTTTTCTGCAACACAAATTTTAAAGCCAAACTGCCTGGTACTACATTTATATCATTTTATCCCATACTGTTGTTCATATTTCTAACACTTTAATCCAAAATTATACTCTTAGTTAGATTATAGATAAAAAAAAGCTATGCAAGCACAAAGTCAATGCAGTTGTTTCATCGTTTGACTTTAGAAATTTTTCACCAAACGTCCAATCAAAGTATATAAAGAATGCATAAAACAAAACGTAGAGTTTGAAGCTACACTGTGGAGGTTTTACTGAGCAATTTAATCTGTATTTGCTAGCCAAACGTCTCTGAAATCATAGATACCTTAGTACACCTCAACTCATTTTCAATAAAATGTAACTCATACTGCTGCATCTCTAGAAAGAAACGTTGCATCGCTCTTTTCGCTAAAAAGAAGCCGCCATCTTTTTTCTGTTTTGGTGCGCGCTTCCGCTGGCCAATAGTAACGTCACACATGGCGAAATTTGCCTCATTTATGCCCAGCGTGGTGTTTGCGCGCCGATAAATTGTGTTTTTACAATTTTTTTAATTTTTTCGTAAACTAACACGAAAAAATGACATCTGTCATCGATTACACTGTTGCGTGCTGATTATCATTTTTTCTTCAAAATAATACATATTTTTGTAAATAACCCCGCGATATAACTATTGCGCAAACATTTCATTCTCACAAACGCTCGTTTCTCCTCATCTTTTTTAATCGTTTCGTATAAAACATATGCATAAAAAAACTATACACCAGACTATTACCCGCTGCAAACACCAATCCAATTATAAATACGTGTATTCAAAAAACTGTTTGATATTACACACACTATACTATAAATATATTAACACACACCACATTGTTTAAAAAAAGATGATTTAATGATATATACGCAACGTAATATTTTCCTATTTCCAAAGTATAGTCATAATCGCCCTGATATAACGTATAAAAATATTTATCCGCAGGGTTGGGTAAATTCCTTAAGTATTCACTGCTTCAAAAATAATCTTTTGATCATCTCTTATGTCAAACATATGGTTCCCATCAAGTTTTTTACGTCTAGCGCTTTAAAACACGTACCAGGCCATCTATCCAACATAGACGGTATTCGTGCGTATACAATAAACTTTGCTTGATCTCTATTCATGTTTACAAATTGCTTATACACTACTTATATGAGTGGAAAGAAACCGTGTCTTATATACATCCTTCAACACTTTACCCCCAAAAAAAGAATTATACAATTCCGATATATAATGATCCGCCAAAAAACTACACGAATTTTTTTGTTTTTGTTTGTCACATCATATAATTCATGACGGCAGACAAAAACACTCATTCAATGTCATGGCGTCACGCTAGAAGGACCTCCGCGCAACACAAACAAAACATTGCGCAAAGAAATAATTTTATTTTTATTATGAAAAAAAATTATTATTCTGGACCATTTTTCACGTCGTCAACAACAGAAGGTGGAACGATAAGTAATATCACTCTTATATATCCAAAACGGATACACTAAAAGATACTGATACCGTCACTTACGCTTTCATTTCCTGTTGGTAATGACGTCAACAAAACTTTTTTTCCATAAACGGAAACCCAACTGGTTTTTGCTCACCCCCCCCGAAATGAAAAAAAAAAGTTCTGTGATTGGGTAACCAATTAAAATGAATTGATGTGACTGGTTTAGAGCTCGTGCCAGACTCCAACACATAAAAAAAATAATATACTATATATACTACTATAAAACATTTATGAATACAGTTTCATAATCCCTTGACCATATTAATTTTAAGATATTTTATCTTTTATTAAATTCTGCACACAAATCTGAGTCTACTCAATTACATGTACTAACCTGTGTGAACAGATACACTTCTGTTGCTGTTCTGTGGGTAGAATTAGTGTTGTTCAATAATCCCATGATATAGAGCTGAATTGGAGATCTGTTTCCTGCTGTTCGGATCCTGTGGTGTATCCAACCTTGCTTCCATGCAGCCAAGTGCTTATTTATCCGTACATAAACATGCTGCAGACAATACAGACGAGTCTCATCAGAAGGATCCAACACTCCAACATCTTCTAGATAGTAAAAGAGGTTGTAGTAGATAGAAACAACCCCCTCATACACATCACGCCATAACCGTTCAATTCTTTGGTTATGAACACTTTTTTCCACAGGTCATGCTTCCTCTTCCAGGGCCTCTACATGGGTGCTGGAGCATATACATCGAAACCCCAACATTTTCACCCACACGGTCTGATCGCACGCGCGATGGAAGACCATAATGTCTGATAGCCTCCTGAAATAAGGCCAGAACAGTGTCTGCCTCATTGTTGGTTGAACAGTGTCTGCCTCATTGTTGGTTGAACAGTGCAAGTAAACGGGAATTCTTGTGTATCCGTCAATCCCACCATGTAATATGACCATTTGCCACCTACAATAATGTTACAACAACAATAATTTCAGTATGACTAGTTGGTCTTAACGTTAAACTGAATCTGCCTACTGCCTTAGGGGGTGTTTATATGGAGGTAAGGAAGCCTGGGTACCTGAGCTAACCCGCTTTGCTGAGGTGACTTTTTTCGTGTTTGCATGAGAAGGGCTGGTTCACCGTAGCCAGTCTGGCTTGTTTGTTGTGCTAATTGCATAATTTATCAGTTCTGGCAAAACACGAAATCTCGTTGTTTTAAATTTGAACTGTACATCAACTTGTGAATTGTTAATACATGTATGTTGAAAAAAGCTGATAAAAACGCATTTTCACGCATGTACGCAGCTTTTAGTGCCAGTCTGAGTAGGTGAGCCAGCCCGGTCAATCGTGTTTACATGGGGAAAACCCAACCCTAGGTGGACTGGCTCAGCTCTCATATAAACACACGATGAAATTTAATTAACAAGAAATAATAGCATAAGCGAGATCATGGCAAAGCAGGCTCGCCTGGGTACCCGGGCTGGCTCGCCCCCATATAAACACCCCCCTTAATGAGCAAAGGCTAAGGGTATATTCATTGACAGACAAGGTTGGTGTCAGGAAGGGCAATGAGGCATCTGTCCATCAGTGTCTAAATTAAATATTCAAAAGAGAATAGTGAATTTTGCCCCAAGTTGTCTTTGTGGTGTACATGAAGACAGTTTTAATGAGCGTAAAATTGAATGTTAGTCAGCAGGTGCTTGTAAACCATTTTGTGTCAGTGAAAGACGTTACGCTATTTTCTAAGACGTTAAGCTATGTTCTAAGACATTAGCACACAGCGTAATGTTTTAGAACACAGCATAACGTCTTAGAGCGCAGCGTAACGTCCTATAGTATAGAATATAGCGTAAAGGCTGGTTTTCCACAGGCGAATTTCATCGCGCTAAGCGACCTTTTTCCTTTGTCTGGTGAGCTCTCGAGTGGAACTAATTAGAAATCTATTCCAACTTATTCAATTTTAACAACAGAAATGTCGCTTCGCGTGACAAAATTCACCAGTAGAAAACCGGCTTAACATCTTAAAACAGCATAATATATTTGAACATGGCATAACGTCTTAAAACATAGGGTAGCATCTTACAATGCAGCTTAACGCTTTACTGAAAGGGTGTACAACCACCTGGCAAATTTTGTGTTGTTCAATGTAATTACAAGACAGTGTTTGTATAATACTGCATGTTTTGCTTTCAAAATAAAATACCCTTGAATAGCGATTTTTTGGTTGGTTGAATAGCGAAATGCTGAAAGTGAATAGTGATTCGCTACTGCCTTAATTCGAATCTTGCTGCCCATACTGTACATACCTCATCCTCAAAATACCTACTAGAAATACATTAATATAATGCAACAACCCCCTCGCTTCATGTACTTAATACCTTTACAATTTACCAGTATTCATATAAAGTAATTAAAATATTATTTTTTAGTAAATAATTTTTCTCAAACACCCCTTCGTAGAAATTGAGATAAATATTTTATTGTTGTTGCTATGGCAAACCTGAAATTTCTCAAGTGTGGAATTTTGCAAAGTCACACATGCACGATTACATCGACTATTTGGCAGCTGTGTGTTATATTAATTATGTTATGGTTTCATCAGCAATAAATACAATCATGTTATTATGCAAAAATAACAAATTATGCAGTAGATGATTCATACACACTACAGGTAATATTTTGTAAATGCAGTAAAACAATGGAAATATCAATTTTTTAATTGCATGTATTAAATTCACCTATTCCTGCCAAGATCAGGCCTCCTATTATTAATCTACTCTGACATTTACTATACACACAATCTTTCAGGCAGGAATGGGGTAAATCAATTTACTGAGTATTATGCACAGTTTCAATATAACCCATTTCTGGGTGGACCACAATTTATTGTTTCACTCTGGTAATAAACAGTGGATAATCAAACTGTTAGCTGCCTGGTGAACTCTTGTATAATTGCATATTTAATACTAAAACACTTTAGATTCACTGTCAACCAAATACAAATTTCTCACTTTGTTAGCATTCAACAAAGGACATGATTATGACTTTCAGTGATGCAGTGACAGCTAGAATACAGACAATACAGTGAAATGGCAACTAAATTCAAGAGACAATGAAATATTCACGAAAGTTTTATTTTTTATTTTGGCTGTTAAAATATTTCATGCAGTCAATGGTCTAGAATGAATGAATGCTTACCTTCTCATTTCGCTTTTTTATTTTAAAACAAACTCTGAACTAAAATTTCTCTAAGCGAAGACAAATTTTCAGAGTATAATGTTTCGGGGTATTAACTCTCATTTCATTTTCATCCTGGGCTGCTACACAGGCTTACACAGCGTACTTTTCGTGGTTAAATTTGTAGCAGTTTGTCTGGATTTGGTGGTTATGACGCAAGCACAGTGAAACTGCGAAAGTGACCGGAGTTGATGCATAAAAACATAGAAACGTTTTGCTCGATTACTTTCACATTGGTTTTCAAACTCACGTGTACTCCCACGCGAGTCGAGATTAACACCCTCGCCTCCAGGCTCCTGGGCTCGGGGACAATGATGATGTTAATCAATGTTATATGAAAGTACTGTGTACAATAGAATATTGAAAGTATGTGGTAGAAAAAGGTGACAAATCAAATAGTGGTGTGCAAAAAATTGATAAAATAAGTAATATATTTAATGAGTATAATTGCAGCTGATTCCATACTGGACATACATGTAAGTATTATAATTTTTTAAGTATTTTAATCACATAATATATATTTCCATATGAATATCCCAAATTCTACATACAATTACACCCCTTTTCAAAATTACGCAACTAGGCCAGAAATATTGCAGTTGACATGCGAGTTTTATTGCAATTCAAAATACTTCAATATAACTTACTTTGTCATCGTATTCAACATTCCTATGGATTGCATTGTTATATGGTTAAATAATTCACCATTCGGTCACCATTAATGTCCTCATTTCATTGTATCTTGACTCAGTTCGTATTGATATCCGCCATTTTGTGACAACAAATTGCTATAAAACTACATGCATGTCAACTTCCAGGGGTGTGTAATTTTGACAACGGGTGTAACGGCTAACTCTAACCCTTTCACCATAATGCTTTATTTAAGAGAAAACCAGTTGATTTCAATTTTTTATTTTATATGGAACTTCAACCAATATATAAAATCAATTTGTTATGGTAGAAATATTGTACTATTTGTATTAAAATTAAAACATTGCAGACTTTGCATCTGATTAAGGACAAATGTTTATAAACTATGGAATTTTCATTGATTATCGACCATTTTGACGTCATGTGCAAGACCTTGTTTTAAATGCAAATTTGAAATGACCTTTAACCCCGCTTCCCCCAACACCACAGTACTTCCCTTTACATAATTTATTATACATTATTGTTATTATTTAGTTAAAAAAAAGTTTTACCTATTAATTTATGATGGCCGTCTATATGCCAAAGTGCAAGTGGCCCATACACGGAGTACTGACGCCTCGAGCACAAACCACGACACCTTTGAAGCACACCTATTGGATCTACTCTTCTCAACGATTCGCGGACTCTCGCTCTCGTTATTGTAGTCCCCCTGCTACGAAGTTCGCCTTCCAGTCGTCGATAGCCAATGCCAGGGAACTGACTTGCGATATCCCGAACTATTCCATCAAGTTCGTCATTTGATACAATTGTGCGAAACGTTTGGTGAAATATGCCGTCTTCTTGAATGGGTCTTCGTATAGTTCTCAACGAGACTCCGAGCATTTGGCTTACGTAAGGTCCAGTAAAGCCATTTTGCAAAAGGTACTCGAACTGATTCCTAGCAATATTAAATCTTGGTCTACCTGCCCGACCAATTTGCAGAAGAGGGGCTTGGAAACCTGAATGTTCATTCATGTTGTCATTCAATTGTTCAATTGTTCTAATCGCTGAAGCAAAACAACAGATTCTATGACGAGTGATAGATGTACATCGTCTTCAAGCACGTTCACCCAAGTAAACTGAAAAACAGCCATGCAAATCTGATCTAGTCGACGGTGAAAGGAGTCTGCATCCTGTAGATTAAAATTCCGACGTTCTCTGGTATACGTATCAAGTCGATCTACAATGCTAACAAGTTCTGTTCTCAATGCATGAATGCCGTTCGCATCCACCATTTTGAAAATATCAGACCTTCCGTTACTGCCAAAAAAGTTATAACGACCAACATGATTGGCTCACGACAACCTTACGGCAAGCCTCGAGACTGAGACTCGATATCTGGGGGAGGTAGGAACGGTGTGTATCAGAATGAGAAGTGTGTATCAGAATACGAAGTGTGTATCAGAATACGAAGTGTGTATCAGAATGAGAAGTGTGTATCAGAATGAGAAGTGTGTATCAGAATGCGAAATGTGTACTATAAATTCATTTGAAATCGAAGATGTCTCATTCAAAATGTCTGCAAAATTCAAAGTATGAATTTTGGCACCAATGGCACTCCATATGTCTGGGACATTTTGGCATTCTAGAATTTTAATTCCAGCGACTTGAAACGGAATGCCGTCAAAATTCAACTTGCATCCTGTCGTCTCTTGTGAATCTGCTCATTGTATCCGGTGGTTCTTTGGACTTTCCTTGCTCTCTACATATTCAGATTAGAAGTAAAAAATACTTTGTACCTAATTTCCAATTAAATGCTCATTCATAGATAGTATAAATATAATATTTGATTTTGTAAATCCTGCTGTTTGCTTGAACGCAGAGAAACGGGTAGTCGTGGCTATTTCGTACGCTTTAATTATTAGTTCATCTGCCTTGTGCTCGTCGTCATCAACATATCCAGAATAGGGGTCAAATTGTACTGTAAATCGCGATGCCCTTGTTGTGCTGTTTGATATGGAACTATCCATTTTGAGATTGAATTTGGCGCCAAATTTGTATTTATTGCGGCACATTTGCGGAGTTGACCGCTGGCATAACTTAATTATAGTAAAATTCAAAAAAGCGTATAAAACATTACTATTAAGAGTACGATTTAAAATACTGGATTTGAAATATATTTTACAACAGAAAAAATCACCCCATTTATCGCGCGAAAAGTATGCAAGTTAAGTTGCGATCAATTAATAAATCATGCAACCTCAGTCGTGCACTGCCGTGGCTTAAATTTTCTCTTTAATAAAGAAAGAAACATTGTCGTAACTCAGTCTTAAACATGTCTTCCATGAGTTCCATCACAATGCTGTTCCATCACAATGCTGACACGTGTACGACTGATTGTTGGCGCACCTGCAATCATGGAAATAATATACGTAGACCTCTTATGAAAAGCATGTCCTTTGAGCATTGTTGGAGGCCAGTTGTTAAAGATTTAAATATTCACTGCCAAAATAGTTTGGAATAGTCCCCCCTTCCCCCCAAACACAATGTTGATCATAACATAAACCTCTGGATGTGATTTCACGCACACATCAACATTGTATAGGGGGAGGGGGGAACATTCGGGAAATTATTAGATAGTCTACGAATTAATTTCCATGATTGTGGTTTAGGTCGATGACATGGTAATAAGTCCATGTCCAGTATACACCAATTGAAAAATGCCACATAAAATTCCACGTTCTAAACGTAAATAGCCATCATTATCCATCAATTGCCATCACTATCCATAATCAGACATCGTTAGCCCTAACTACACATCGATAGACATAACCTCACACAACATAGTATCACTTGACATAACCTAGTATCACTTGACATAACCTAGTATCACTTGGTATAACCTAGTATCACTTGGTATAACCTATTATCACTTGGTATAACCTACTATCACTTAGTATAACCTAGTATCACTTGACATAACCTAGCATCACCTAACATAACCTAGCATCACTTGACAACCTGACAGAACCTGACAGAACCAACCTACCATCACTTGACAGAACCTGACAGAACCTACCATCACTTGACATAACCTACCATCACTTGACAGAACCTGACAGAACCTAGCATCACTTGACATAACCTACCATCACTTGACATAACCAGTATCACTTGACATAACCTACCATCACTTGACATAACCTACCATCACTTGACATAACCTGACATAACCTAGCATCACTTGACATAACCTAATGTAACCTACCATCACTTGACATAACCTAGCATCACTTGACATAACCTAGCATTAGTTGACATAACCTACCATCACTTGACAAAACCTAGCATCACTTGACATAACCTAGCATCACTTGACATAACCTAGTATCACTTGACATAACTTAGCATCACTTGACATAACCTACCATCACTTGACAAAACCTAACATCACTTGACATAACCTGACATAATCTAGCATCACTTGACATAACCTAACATAACCTACAATCCGAGAATAATTCATTGGGACACTAAAGCATCAATTAGCTTCCTTCTTGCTTATTTCACTATCGTGGGATAAATAACGTTGCTTTACCCCTCCCCACCCCCCACCAATCAATGTTGATTTCCAGGGGACACTTCTGAGGCCTAGCAAACAAACATTCGGTCGCAACCCAATATCGTTCCCAGAGCCTTCTCACGCGGGCCGCGCAAACGTAGGCTCTGGGATAATCCATCGCCGGAAACCGAAAAACAGGTTGCCGATTGAAAAGAGCATGCGCCGCCAGAAATGAGAACTACAATTTACAAATCTTCCATACAGTACTAATTGAGATCTTCGGCAAGAAATTATATCTTCGGTTTCTTGAATCTTCGCAAATAAATGGCAGGAGCCGATGATTTTCGAGTCGCACTTGATAAGTCGCTACAAAAGCTCAACAGAGAAGGGTTACAAATTAAAGATAAGCAATATGACGCTTTGAGGTCTGTGGTAGTTGAGAGAAAAGATACAGTTTGTATCCTCTACAGGGTACGGAAAATCATTGATCTTTCAACTTCTTCCTTTGCTATTTGATTTTTACACGTGTGGACGGGGTGTAAACACGAGTCAATGTTCTGTGCTAGTTATTTCACCCTTGAATGCTCTGATGGTTGATCAGATAAGCAAATTAAAAGAAGTGCTAAATGTGAGTGTAATAAAGGCAAGCAGAGAACAAACAACATGTACGGTATCATCTATATACGGCCAACTCACGCAACGAAGTCAAATTATTTTTGCCCATGCTGAAGCGTTGCTGGAAGACAAAAGAGTGTTCCAAACTATTTTGAAGTCAAAGGAATATCAAGATCATCTGAAGGCCATTGTTGTGGATGAGGCACATCTTGTTATTGAGTGGTTAGTATACATTGTATATATATTATATATAATACGGTACTTACATTGTACTTAAATGTCCAAAAGTATATATACTATATATTTAAGAAATAGAAAATGGCTGCCCATGTTTATATCGCCTGATGCAAACACGAGAGTGAGTTGGGAGAATTCGAAAGTTTATGTGAACCCAAGCCGTAGGTGAGGGTTTACATAAGTACTTTCGAATTCTCCCAACTCACTCGAGTGTTTACATCAGGTTATATAAACACAGGGCATCCATTTTCTATTTCTTTTATGAAATAAGGCTAAGAAATGTGCCGTAACGCCACAACCGTGTTTGCATAGCCTGATATAAACACGGTAATTGACCAATCACAGCGTGCGTAAGACGCAACCTATTTTATAAATATATATATATATATTATATATATTTAACAAATAAAACATAGAGCTCCATGCATATGTACTCTTATAAAGGCATGTTTGACATCATTTGAACATGAAAGAAGTTGAGTAGAAGCACGAGGCCATACCCAAGTGCCTTTACACTTCTTTCGTGTTCAAATCACGTCAAACGTACCTTTATAAGAGTACATATGCACAGGAGCGGTATGTTTTATTTGTTTTATAAAATATGGAGAGAAAAAACCCAACTAAAAGTGGGATAGTTTTGAAAGTTCGCTAGCTTCTCCCACCAGGTGACGCCATCCTATGCCACTCCACACCATTTTACGTCATTCATGATCTTCATACTCTTATAAATGCATGGTGCCCAGCCAATCAGAGCGTGCATAGAGGATACCTTATTTTATAAATATATATTTATATAGTGAAGTGTCCAAAAGTATGGTTATATGTAGCAAAGTTTCTTTAACCAACTTTGAGATTGTGTTAATACAAGCACACAACTAGAAAATCTTGAGGGCAGGGGTGGTAGGCCACTAATGAAGGACACTAATAAACTACAATATATCAAAAATTTCAAGTTCTGTATGCATTTTTAAACAAATCAGTATTTTAGAAAAAAATCATGTATTACAGTTGTCTTAATTATTTTATGGATGTTTGTTACATTTTACTCCCTAAATTGTGTGATAAATTGCACTGATTTAATTTCTAGTTAACTTATGGATAATTAATAAGCTTGAGGTTATTTACACTGTACTAATGAGCATTATTTTATTAAAATAGGAAAGATTTTAGACCTTGCTATGGAAAGCTTAGCATATTGGCAAGTTTGTTTCCTGATCTCCCCTTCTTGGCACTGACAGCAACAGCCACTTTACAAACAAAGAAGGAGATTGCTGAAAGTCTTGGTTTGTTTAATCCTGTGTTTATTGAAACCAACCCGGATCGACCTAACATTACCTTTAGATCATGCCGGAGGCCCGACAGAGGAGAGGATAAACTGCATCCAATCTTGATTCCCCTCATTGAGGAGCTGAAATTGAAACGCCTGGATTTTCCATTGACTTTGGTTTATGGTAATTTAACAACTATTTCCGACTGTTACGCGTTTGCTAGCAGAATGATGGGGCATTTGCAATATGAACCAGTTGGTTGAAGTCCAATTGCAAAAAACAGACTGTTCACACAATTCCATGCACAGTACCCTGAACATGAAAGAGAAAGGATTGTGAAGGAACTTGTTGTGGGATCATCCAAGTTAAGACTTTTGTTTGTAACTGTGGCCTTTGGTATTGGGGTAGATGTTAATAACATCCGAAGAGTTATTCACATCGGAGTTCCACGTTCAATTGAAGAGTTCTACCAAGAAGCTGGTCGCTGTGGAAGAGATGGGTTGGCAGCTTCATCAATGGTGTATTTTAATTCTTATGATATTTCTACCTCACGTCATATTTCATGCCATATGGAAGAATTTGTTACCTCAAATATGTGTAAGAGAGAAAAGATTCTTTCTTATATTGGTCACACAGTTCCTGTAAGAGCAACACCAGATCATTTGTGTTGTGACTTTCATGAACAGAGATGTTGCTGTGATGATTGTTTGCTTTCTTCAGCTAGTTCAATGTTTGAAGAATGTGAAAGAAATGCTATTTCTGACAATGACAAAAGTACACCTACCTGTGGATCAGAAGCTTCGACAGATACACATACCACAGCTCTAAGTTCAGAACAGAAGACCAATTTAATAGAACGTCTGATGAATTATAGGCACTCACTCCATGGATCTGGAAAAAGTTGTGTTGGAAGTGTCAGTCTCTGCACTGGATTCAGCATGGGACTGATTGACCTGGTAGTTGAACATGCAAGTGAACTCAGTTCAATAGAAGAGGTAAAATCAAAGCTTCCTATATTTGATAGCAATCATGCTGTTGTTATATTTGAAATATTAAACACTATCAGAACAATCTCTGTATATAATACAGATAAATTACAAAAAATACCTTATCCCAAAGGCTCTACTGTACTTCTTGTTTAATTAATACAAATTCTATATTAGAATATATCAATATTACTGTAGTATAGGTAATAGCATGATGTTGAGTGCAATTTGGAAAAAGCACACACGAGTGAGTTTTTTTAAAGACCATCAAAATAGTGAGGTTTTTTAAAAACTTAGTCTTGTGAATGTGGTTTTCAAAATTGCTGATAAATCATGCTGATACTTATTAATAATATACACATGAATTATTTTGGTCCAATTGATCTAGGTACATGTACTATACAGTACATGTGTATGTAATTACAAATTTCAACTTTTAAATGTAAGATGTCTGTCATCCAGACAACTTGAAGAATAATTTCACCAATTAGCCAACAGAGTCCTTATAAAAAAATACTGCACATACTGTAAATAGTGTTTAATACATGTACATAATTATTACAATTTTTATATTGGTACTTCTCTGAACAGCATTCAGAGTTTTATTCCCACACAGCCCCTTTAGTACTACTTTGTGATTTTTAACAAGAGTTTCCATCTTCAAATCATTGGCATAGTTGTTACCTATACCACCTTTAACATTTACAAACTGACCATGAACAATTCGATGTGACAGTTGTTCAGTAAATAATGCTTTTGTGCAAGTTATCAAACGCATTGCTTCAAAAGCATATTTCATGCTGTGCTGCCTTGACCTAAAATAGAGCATGAGAAGTTTCCAATTCATTAAACATCTCTCACCGTCTCCTTCTTTTTCAGTGTCATTCAGTTGCATGAGAAAGACACCCAACTGAATGCACTGCAGTGCATAATTCATTACACCATCTTCAGATTTCTGTGATTGTGGATCTTGACCATCTTCACTGGCTGGGACATGAACAGTATTGTCCTGGTTGGATGGTTGAGTAGGCAGCTGTGGTGGTATTGCCAAATTATCCTTTGGCCATAGGACAATTTGCCCAACATTGACCAAATTGGATGCAATGTTTTCAATTGCTAAAACTTTCAATAGAACAAAATTTCCATCACAGTTTATTTGGTGAAGGGTTTGATCTTCAATCACACCAATACCAAGATAGTGGTATTCTGTTCCCACTTGGGTTGTTTTGGGCTGCACCATGATGACAGTTTTACCTATATGTAAGTAAAGAAAATATACAAATGTAGCATGTTAGATAGTCTGCTGTTACTGAATTTTCCATACTGCAGTACATGTACTGTACACCCTTACAAAAAAAGTGTATAGGCCTTGCCTATAGGCCAACCTATAGGATCCTATAGGAAACATATTGCTTCTATAGGCAATTGGAACGTTTTCTATAGGTGACCTATAGGAATACAAGCCTATAGGTGACCAACCTATAGATCTCTATAGGCACGGAGTGCTTCTATAGGCAATTGGAACGTTTTCTATAGGTCGCCTATAGACTTTTTTCGTAAGGGCACATATGCTAGTAATTTCTAGTTTGTGGTCCATCTCAGCTCATTACAGTAACAGTAAGTACAAGCAACTACAGAAATAGCACTAAGCAGTGTGACTCACAAAGTTTGACTAGTTTGATGTTTTGATTTTCTCATTCACTAATACAGTGGAACCCCATCATACGACCACCCCATTAATACGATCACCTCGTTATTACGACCACTTTTTTCTGGCCTGAATACATTCTAAGTAGTGTAATACTCTCCCATTAATACAACCACCCTGTTATTACTACCACATTTTTTTGGCCCAACGGTGGTCGTATTAACGAGGTTCCACAATCTGTATTGTTATAATTAAATGAAAATAGTTGCAACTATTTTTAACTGTATTAATGTACACTGTTTTCATTTAATTATAACAATACAGACTGTGGAACCTCGTTAATACGACCACCGTTGGGCCAAAAAAATGTGGTAGTAATAACAGGGTGGTTGTATTAATGGGAGATCATGCTCTCACACTTCACTCCTTTCCAGCTCATGTCTGGACCTAGAGCTGTACCATGCAGTCAACTTTATCCAAATTACCTGTTGTTACATTTTCTGCACTTGTATTTGCTTCAGCTGACTGTACCTGTTGTCTTTTTTCAATTGCCTCTCTTTGCCACTTCTCTACATCAAACTCTGTCAACACATGCTCTTCAACAAATGTTCCAATGGTGTTTTTAATGAATGCCTTCTTTTCATCTTTGGAACTATCTGGTGGAGGAATCTTTACTTTTGTGGGTCTACCATCAACTTTCTCCAATCCTGCCCAATTAATAAAAGCAGCACACAAGTAGGCCTTTGTGGTGCACAGTAGAAGGTGTTCAGCGCTTTTGTAATTCTTCTTGACACTGCTGTAGACATTAGTCATCTTGAATTGTTGACGGAAGTTGTAAAGTGTACCTGGTTCTCTTCCAGAAACAGGAGTGGCTCTGTACAGCTGCTCCCATACATACTATTAAAGAAAGAAATATTTTTATAACTAGCATTATATATGGCAAAGTAATTTTACATGCTATGACTGCACCATTTCTGATCTGTAAGTGTAACTAATTATCACTTATGGTATATGAGCCTGTGAATATAGCTGTGTGTTATAGTATGGGCTGTCATTTTTCAATATGCAAGTTAGTTATAGATTATGAGATGTTTGTTTTTCCTATTTTTTTGGCTCCTTCAATGTGAAAATTTTCACACAAGCTGTTCAAAAATAACATCATACAGACTACAGTATTGTATTAGTACTAGAATTCAAATATAAAATCAAGTTTTGTTTTTAAAATAGAGCATCAATGTAATTGTTGCATCTAGAATCATGTTTAGAGTTAGCATTTGCATCAGGATTAGAGCTAAAATTAAGGATTAATTGATGGTACCAAAAAAGATGGTGGTGGCATACATTTAACCACAATGCTTTGCAACCTCAAATCAGCTCAAATAACAACTAAACAATGTTTATCATGTTAACATGGATTAAGCAAGCAAGAACTTCATTCTTACCAATGTTGATCTTTTTAACAACTTATCTTCGGATAATTGTACAAGAAACAATATATTATACTGTGTGTAAAGGATTGTCAGTGGTTAAATGTACAAGTTGCCATCTTTTTCGGTACGGTCAATTTAGATTTTGTTAAAATTATACTTATATGAAACTTCATCTAAAAACTCATTCCATAACGCATAAAGCTGTCTGAGGGCCCCCAATGTGACAACTAAAACTGCTGTCTTGTGTTAGACTGAGTAAAATAATAAAGAGCCCATTTTGTGCCAGCTCAGGCAGAAATGGGTTAGACTTTTGTTATTCACTAATGAAATAATTTATGAAATGAAAATTGTTTGACTTGGATATTTGGGTATAATAATATATTATTACTGTAACAGGTAAGAGTATTTGTGTTGTACAGGAATGTACGAATACTAAATAATTATAAACACACATACATAAATTATTTGTGTTTTGTGATGATATGCTGCTGTCTTATACATACAGTGAAATTAGGGTGATTATTTTGTTCTTACATGTACTATTTAATACTGTTTATTAGCTGACATATGATGTTATTAGTATGAAAATGATTTAATTACACACTACTGTTTAATTAGATTTTAATAAAATATTTATCAACTTTCAATGTATTGATCATGCAATCATTTGCTATGACCAACAGTAAAATAAATTAATACCAGTGCCACATATTTTGGATTAAGGGTGTACAATTTCAATATAATTTTAGTTAGGAAATGTAACAATCCCATTTAATCTATTATTGCCTTGCCTTGCCTGAGCCAGCTAAAAATGGCCTGTTCTATTTTACTTTGTCTGACACATGATCACCATTTTTATTCATCAAGGAGAACCCTAGCAGTGAAAGGGTTAAGGTATTTAAGAAGTTTGCTAATTACCAGTGTTTTCAGTTTTTTGTGAAGCCATGGTTTAGGAGTGAAGAGTGATTCTGGGGGAGGGTTTCTCACAAGAAAACTAAAGCTCTGGTAAATTTAGTTGTGGTTTGTAGGGAGAATCTACTTTATAGTTTTTCATTGTAGTATTGATGTAGCATTAGACAAAATCATTATTGAAACTTATCCAGGTGAATCACTCCCTTCTATATAATAATTCAAAAATTGCATCCAGATGTCTGAATCATGAATGCTATATTGAACTTGGCTGTAATGTAACACTGGGAGATGTATGTATTAATTATTCAACATACCCCAAGAAAGGACTGTTTGGCATGCCACTGAGCAACATTTTCAATAATGTTTTCAAATCTTTCAGTTGGGTAATCGCAGCCCAGCCTTGTCTTTTTAGCACCTGATACCCGTTCACGTCCAAGCAAATCACCACCTAAAGGGACTTGGATTCCTTTTAAGATATTTTCTCTTTGTTGAGATACATCATTTGTTGTTGATCTGCTGGGTATGGGTGGTTTATCATCTGGAGTGAAGATATCTACAAGCAAATCTTGTATGTACTGTAAATATTGACAGACATCACCATGTTTATTCTGGTTGAAAGGGACAATAGGAAGGCCAACTATGACAGACTTTTTTGGCATTTCCTTGGAAAATCTAATAAAAATTATTTGAACATAGACTTAAAATGGTTCATATGCATGTAGCCCTGTTGGTAGTCAACTGGTTGCTGAGAACATGAACCAATTTTTTGCACCATGGATAACTCTCTGGATCTAACATTCATGAGAATTCCAAATGCTACGCACAAAGGGGCAACTTGAGAGCCGTCTTCTTTAACGTGAGACACCCCGATTGTTACCAAAAAATCGAGCACGTCAGGCGCTCTTTCTCGCATTTCGCGTAGGATATCAATCCATTTAAACGTGGACAGGTTTTTTTTAGCTTTTCTGGAAACCCGTAAAACCGATGGTTTTTCTGTTGTTTTCGCGCACAGTTTTCGACACTGTTCGTTTATTTGGTTCATCACAAGCGTAAAAACACATCTTTTTACTTGTGGTATATCCATAGCAACTTTAGCCAAATACGTTGGAGATCCCTTAATAATCTCGGCCATCATCTTTTCCTTTTGGGAAGAACTTAAGGTTGAAGTCAATTCGGCTCTTTCCTAAAAATAAAACATTTTGATTTATAGATCCTTATATTGCGGAGTTTGCCGCGGTTGTTTATTATAGCTCATCAATTAATACGCTTTGCCGCTGTCAATTTCATATTGTGCGCTATCAGTCCACAACATTAACAGAATATTTTTATATGTTTGGGCATGCACAAAATAAAAGTGTAGGCCATGTTTGTCTCACCTTTATCGATGACAAACCACTTTTCGAAAGAATAGCTATTTCTTCGGATATATTTGGCTATTGGCGACGAAGCTCAGGGTGTTTACTTGGTGGTTTCGGGATGTTACGGGTTTCTGGAAGACGTCTGGTTGATAACGGGTTTGTTGCTGCAATTGATATCCCTGGCTTTGGAGCAATTTTCTGGAACCTTTTTTGCAAAGACTGGCGTGACGCGCTGGTTCGATGGACCTTTTCTTGGCAGCTTGCACAGAAACTGGCGACGTTTGGACTTCAGTTGCAGCATTCTCTTTACGGCCCCGTTTATAGCGTTCCGACATCAATTGCACTTTTTGATTTTTTTCAGTCTCAACGCAAACATTCTTAAATTGGTCAACCTTTTTCAACAATGTAGATATTTTTCTAGAACAATTGCGACAAATGAATTTCGGGAAGTCGTCGTCCTCAGATATTTCGATTCCGGTAAACATTTTGATGGCTGAAACGAGTCCTTCTTTTCGGGATTTGTCTCCAAAAAGATAAATACGATTAACCGTGCATTCATCGTTGCAACAACGACATGAAAATAAAAGTTTGTCCGAAGATGACTTTTTTGGTGTAAGCTCTGCCATAGTACAATACCGCAATTGCTATGTTTGTCACCTCTGAC
This sequence comes from Paragorgia papillata, assembly GCA_035771165.1. NCBI lineage: Eukaryota > Metazoa > Cnidaria > Anthozoa > Scleralcyonacea > Coralliidae > Paragorgia > Paragorgia papillata. The sequence continues at coordinate 181,255 of JAWNZC010000199.1, read as the reverse complement.
TTTTGAACGTAAACATTCGCATAAATATTAAGAGTTAATCTAATTAAAGTCCGTCGTTAGTTAGCCAATCAAAACACTTCACGATATGGATTATCCCAGAGCCTACGTTTGCGCGGCCCGCGTGAGAAGGCTCTGGGAACGAGATTGGTCGCAACCTTGATCGGAGGGGGAAAGGGAGGGCACATTTTAAAGATAAATCGCGTGCGCACAGAAGTCACTTGACATACGCTGTGTCCCAATGTAATTATTCCACGATTGTAGCATCACTTGACATAACCTACCATCACTTGGCATAACCTACCATCACTTGACATAACCTACTATCACTTGACATAACCTAGTATCACTTGACATAACCTAACATCACTTGACATAACCTAACATCACTTGACATAACCTAGAATCACTTGACATAACCTAGTATCACTTGACATAACCTAGTATCACTTGACATAACTTAGCATCACTTGACATAACCTACCATCACTTGACAAAACCTACCATCACTTGACAAAACCTAACATCACTTGACATAACCTAACATCACTTGACATAACCTGACATAATCTAGCATCACTTGACAAAACCTAACATCACTTGACATAACCTACCATCACTTGACATAACCTACCATCACTTGACATAACCTACCATCACTTGACATAACAATAGTTCTCCATAAGCGTATAGACTCTAGTATTTATTAGCGTTCCTTTCGCATACGGTTTAATGTGCATGCATGGTTCTCTGTAAAGTCTCGAGTTCGTTTAGTATGAAGATTTTTTGGGTTATAAGTACGTTGTAACTTTTTCTTGGATATTTTGCACCATGTGAATCTGTTGGTGTTTCGACAATAACTATAGCGAAAATCAAACGAGCAGTTATGTCATTTGAAGAAGGTGTTCGTGGACAGCGTATAGGTGCAGTCTTACAAAGATCAGGGAAATGGGCAGGTACAACGTGGGCTTCTTCAGTTTACGACTCATCTTGCGTGCTGCTTCTTGTTTCCCACATTTATACATGTTCTTCAAATCACCAAGTTCCTTCACATCATGCATCGATCCTTTTTGCGCTTCCATCTTCTGTCTACGTACCATTTTTTCTAACGAATCGAGCTGGGTTTACCGTCGATATGTTGACACAAGTTATACGTGATCAGTATGAACAGTCCTACTGGCGTATCAGATTGCTATACCAAGAAGATTGTTCGAGATGTGTATGTAGTCGTAACGACCACCAAAACTTCCAAAACTTTGAGCAAAGTTTGTTTCCATTTCCACACGCGAAATTGATTAGGTCGGTTTTTGTATCTTATTCGTTGCTGTTCGACCAAATATATTATAACGATATGACACATCGCACGTCGAAGTAGTTAGCTTGTCACCATACTTTTAAAAGTGCCGCCAATATTGGTTTTACGCGAGAAAGTGATGGTCGTTGGATAACGGTTATGAAACGTGTATTCTGTGTTTTGGGTACTCATGGAGAGATCTTACATTAGAGATTCACAAGAAGGGAATCATTTCGTGAAGTAAGAGGTATTTTCAGGAACTGAAGACAAGACACGAAAATGCAAAGGTAGCTGTGGAAGGAATAATTATTGAAAATTGTTGTAAATGGAAAGGTTTGTTGTCTCAAATCTTTCCAGGTATCGTTATCAAATTAGATCTGTTCCATGCAGTGCAGCGTTTTGTTAGCACCTTTCCAATGGCAGTAAGACTGCACACTGGTATCTGCAAGCGATACAGACTTGTTTTTCGCAACTCAAACGATATTGGTAATCAACGATGTGGAAATCGAAGACCGTTAAAGATAATTACGTTCTTAATACAGCTGCAAAAAAAGCCATTGCTAACATAAAGCTCCATATTGAAAAAGATTGTCTTAGTAATATACCAGCTCACACATCTACATGTGGAAATGAACGTCTCCATAGACATTTGAACAGCATCATGAAGAGTAACAAGATTGGTTTAGATATTGCATTTGTGAGGTGCAGCAGACTATTCTTTAGAAATAACAACAAAGAGTCATGTGACTATTCAATGGCATCTCTTTTATCATGTTCAAAAACGTCTGTGGATTGTTCTAATAGAGCAGAGAATTTCGGCTTTTCAGATTTTGGTCAAAATGAAGAGGGGCTAATTATACCAACAAGGGATGTCTCCGTTTTTAAATCTTTGCATGAGCTGAGTGCAGACATTCTTTGTCAAATCTTTGAAATTGATTAGGTCGGTTTTTGTATCTTATTCGTTGCTGTTCGACCAAATATATTATAACGATATGACACATCGCACGTCGAAGTAGTTAGCTTGTCACCATACTTTTAAAAGTGCCGCCAACATTGGTTTTACGCGAGAAAGTGATGGTCGTTGGATAACGGTTATGAAACGTGTATTCTGTGTTTTGGGTACTCATGGAGAGATCTTACATTAGAGATTCACAAGAAGGGAATCATTTCGTGAAGTAAGAGGTATTTTCAGGAACTGAAGACAAGACACGAAAATGCAAAGGTAGCTGTGGAAGGAATAATTATTGAAAATTGTTGTAAATGGAAAGGTTTGTTGTCTCAAATCTTTCCAGGTATCGTTATCAAATTAGATCTGTTCCATGCAGTGCAGCGTTTTGTTAGCACCTTTCCAATGGCAGTAAGACTGCACACTGGTATCTGCAAGCGATACAGACTTGTTTTTCGCAACTCAAACGATATTGGTAATCAACGATGTGGAAATCGAAGACCGTTAAAGATAATTACGTTCTTAATACAGCTGCAAAAAAAGCCATTGCTAACATAAAGCTCCATATTGAAAAAGATTGTCTTAGTAATATACCAGCTCACACATCTACATGTGGAAATGAACGTCTCCATAGACATTTGAACAGCATCATGAAGAGTAACAAGATTGGTTTAGATATTGCATTTGTGAGGTGCAGCAGACTATTCTTTAGAAATAACAACAAAGAGTCATGTGACTATTCAATGGCATCTCTTTTATCATGTTCAAAAACGTCTGTGGATTGTTCTAATAGAGCAGAGAATTTCGGCTTTTCAGATTTTGGTCAAAATGAAGAGGGGCTAATTATACCAACAAGGGATGTCTCCGTTTTTAAATCTTTGCATGAGCTGAGTGCAGACATTCTTTGTCAAATCTTTGAAATTGATTAGGTCGGTTTTTGTATCTTATTCGTTGCTGTTCGACCAAATATATTATAACGATATGACACATCGCACGTCGAAGTAGTTAGCTTGTCACCATACTTTTAAAAGTGCCGCCAACATTGGTTTTACGCGAGAAAGTGATGGTCGTTGGATAACGGTTATGAAACGTGTATTCTGTGTTTTGGGTACTCATGGAGAGATCTTACATTAGAGATTCACAAGAAGGGAATCATTTCGTGAAGTAAGAGGTATTTTCAGGAACTGAAGACAAGACACGAAAATGCAAAGGTAGCTGTGGAAGGAATAATTATTGAAAATTGTTGTAAATGGAAAGGTTTGTTGTCTCAAATCTTTCCAGGTATCGTTATCAAATTAGATCTGTTCCATGCAGTGCAGCGTTTTGTTAGCACCTTTCCAATGGCAGTAAGACTGCACACTGGTATCTGCAAGCGATACAGACTTGTTTTTCGCAACTCAAACGATATTGGTAATCAACGATGTGGAAATCGAAGACCGTTAAAGATAATTACGTTCTTAATACAGCTGCAAAAAAAGCCATTGCTAACATAAAGCTCCATATTGAAAAAGATTGTCTTAGTAATATACCAGCTCACACATCTACATGTGGAAATGAACGTCTCCATAGACATTTGAACAGCATCATGAAGAGTAACAAGATTGGTTTAGATATTGCATTTGTGAGGTGCAGCAGACTATTCTTTAGAAATAACAACAAAGAGTCATGTGACTATTCAATGGCATCTCTTTTATCATGTTCAAAAACGTCTGTGGATTGTTCTAATAGAGCAGAGAATTTCGGCTTTTCAGATTTTGGTCAAAATGAAGAGGGGCTAATTATACCAACAAGGGATGTCTCCGTTTTTAAATCTTTGCATGAGCTGAGTGCAGACATTCTTTGTCAAATCTTTGAAATTGATTAGGTCGGTTTTTGTATCTTATTCGTTGCTGTTCGACCAAATATATTATAACGATATGACACATCGCACGTCGAAGTAGTTAGCTTGTCACCATACTTTTAAAAGTGCCGCCAACATTGGTTTTACGCGAGAAAGTGATGGTCGTTGGATAACGGTTATGAAACGTGTATTCTGTGTTTTGGGTACTCATGGAGAGATCTTACATTAGAGATTCACAAGAAGGGAATCATTTCGTGAAGTAAGAGGTATTTTCAGGAACTGAAGACAAGACACGAAAATGCAAAGGTAGCTGTGGAAGGAATAATTATTGAAAATTGTTGTAAATGGAAAGGTTTGTTGTCTCAAATCTTTCCAGGTATCGTTATCAAATTAGATCTGTTCCATGCAGTGCAGCGTTTTGTTAGCACCTTTCCAATGGCAGTAAGACTGCACACTGGTATCTGCAAGCGATACAGACTTGTTTTTCGCAACTCAAACGATATTGGTAATCAACGATGTGGAAATCGAAGACCGTTAAAGATAATTACGTTCTTAATACAGCTGCAAAAAAAGCCATTGCTAACATAAAGCTCCATATTGAAAAAGATTGTCTTAGTAATATACCAGCTCACACATCTACATGTGGAAATGAACGTCTCCATAGACATTTGAACAGCATCATGAAGAGTAACAAGATTGGTTTAGATATTGCATTTGTGAGGTGCAGCAGACTATTCTTTAGAAATAACAACAAAGAGTCATGTGACTATTCAATGGCATCTCTTTTATCATGTTCAAAAACGTCTGTGGATTGTTCTAATAGAGCAGAGAATTTCGGCTTTTCAGATTTTGGTCAAAATGAAGAGGGGCTAATTATACCAACAAGGGATGTCTCCGTTTTTAAATCTTTGCATGAGCTGAGTGCAGACATTCTTTGTCAAATCTTTGAAATTGATTAGGTCGGTTTTTGTATCTTATTCGTTGCTGTTCGACCAAATATATTATAACGATATGACACATCGCACGTCGAAGTAGTTAGCTTGTCACCATACTTTTAAAAGTGCCGCCAACATTGGTTTTACGCGAGAAAGTGATGGTCGTTGGATAACGGTTATGAAACGTGTATTCTGTGTTTTGGGTACTCATGGAGAGATCTTACATTAGAGATTCACAAGAAGGGAATCATTTCGTGAAGTAAGAGGTATTTTCAGGAACTGAAGACAAGACACGAAAATGCAAAGGTAGCTGTGGAAGGAATAATTATTGAAAATTGTTGTAAATGGAAAGGTTTGTTGTCTCAAATCTTTCCAGGTATCGTTATCAAATTAGATCTGTTCCATGCAGTGCAGCGTTTTGTTAGCACCTTTCCAATGGCAGTAAGACTGCACACTGGTATCTGCAAGCGATACAGACTTGTTTTTCGCAACTCAAACGATATTGGTAATCAACGATGTGGAAATCGAAGACCGTTAAAGATAATTACGTTCTTAATACAGCTGCAAAAAAAGCCATTGCTAACATAAAGCTCCATATTGAAAAAGATTGTCTTAGTAATATACCAGCTCACACATCTACATGTGGAAATGAACGTCTCCATAGACATTTGAACAGCATCATGAAGAGTAACAAGATTGGTTTAGATATTGCATTTGTGAGGTGCAGCAGACTATTCTTTAGAAATAACAACAAAGAGTCATGTGACTATTCAATGGCATCTCTTTTATCATGTTCAAAAACGTCTGTGGATTGTTCTAATAGAGCAGAGAATTTCGGCTTTTCAGATTTTGGTCAAAATGAAGAGGGGCTAATTATACCAACAAGGGATGTCTCCGTTTTTAAATCTTTGCATGAGCTGAGTGCAGACATTCTTTGTCAAATCTTTGAAATTGATTAGGTCGGTTTTTGTATCTTATTCGTTGCTGTTCGACCAAATATATTATAACGATATGACACATCGCACGTCGAAGTAGTTAGCTTGTCACCATACTTTTAAAAGTGCCGCCAACATTGGTTTTACGCGAGAAAGTGATGGTCGTTGGATAACGGTTATGAAACGTGTATTCTGTGTTTTGGGTACTCATGGAGAGATCTTACATTAGAGATTCACAAGAAGGGAATCATTTCGTGAAGTAAGAGGTATTTTCAGGAACTGAAGACAAGACACGAAAATGCAAAGGTAGCTGTGGAAGGAATAATTATTGAAAATTGTTGTAAATGGAAAGGTTTGTTGTCTCAAATCTTTCCAGGTATCGTTATCAAATTAGATCTGTTCCATGCAGTGCAGCGTTTTGTTAGCACCTTTCCAATGGCAGTAAGACTGCACACTGGTATCTGCAAGCGATACAGACTTGTTTTTCGCAACTCAAACGATATTGGTAATCAACGATGTGGAAATCGAAGACCGTTAAAGATAATTACGTTCTTAATACAGCTGCAAAAAAAGCCATTGCTAACATAAAGCTCCATATTGAAAAAGATTGTCTTAGTAATATACCAGCTCACACATCTACATGTGGAAATGAACGTCTCCATAGACATTTGAACAGCATCATGAAGAGTAACAAGATTGGTTTAGATATTGCATTTGTGAGGTGCAGCAGACTATTCTTTAGAAATAACAACAAAGAGTCATGTGACTATTCAATGGCATCTCTTTTATCATGTTCAAAAACGTCTGTGGATTGTTCTAATAGAGCAGAGAATTTCGGCTTTTCAGATTTTGGTCAAAATGAAGAGGGGCTAATTATACCAACAAGGGATGTCTCCGTTTTTAAATCTTTGCATGAGCTGAGTGCAGACATTCTTTGTCAAATCTTTGAAATTGATTAGGTCGGTTTTTGTATCTTATTCGTTGCTGTTCGACCAAATATATTATAACGATATGACACATCGCACGTCGAAGTAGTTAGCTTGTCACCATACTTTTAAAAGTGCCGCCAACATTGGTTTTACGCGAGAAAGTGATGGTCGTTGGATAACGGTTATGAAACGTGTATTCTGTGTTTTGGGTACTCATGGAGAGATCTTACATTAGAGATTCACAAGAAGGGAATCATTTCGTGAAGTAAGAGGTATTTTCAGGAACTGAAGACAAGACACGAAAATGCAAAGGTAGCTGTGGAAGGAATAATTATTGAAAATTGTTGTAAATGGAAAGGTTTGTTGTCTCAAATCTTTCCAGGTATCGTTATCAAATTAGATCTGTTCCATGCAGTGCAGCGTTTTGTTAGCACCTTTCCAATGGCAGTAAGACTGCACACTGGTATCTGCAAGCGATACAGACTTGTTTTTCGCAACTCAAACGATATTGGTAATCAACGATGTGGAAATCGAAGACCGTTAAAGATAATTACGTTCTTAATACAGCTGCAAAAAAAGCCATTGCTAACATAAAGCTCCATATTGAAAAAGATTGTCTTAGTAATATACCAGCTCACACATCTACATGTGGAAATGAACGTCTCCATAGACATTTGAACAGCATCATGAAGAGTAACAAGATTGGTTTAGATATTGCATTTGTGAGGTGCAGCAGACTATTCTTGAGAAATAACAACAAAGAGTCATGTGACTATTCAATGGCATCTCTTTTATCATGTTCAAAAACGTCTGTGGATTGTTCTAATAGAGCAGAGAATTTCGGCTTTTCAGATTTTGGTAAAAATGAAGAGGGGCTAATTATACCAACACGGGATGTCTCCGTTTTTAAATCTTTGCATGAGCTGAGTGCAGACATTCTTTGTCAAATCTTTGAAATTGATTAGGTCGGTTTTTGTATCTTATTCGTTGCTGTTCGACCAAATATATTATAACGATATGACACATCGCACGTCGAAGTAGTTAGCTTGTCACCATACTTTTAAAAGTGCCGCCAACATTGGTTTTACGCGAGAAAGTGATGGTCGTTGGATAACGGTTATGAAACGTGTATTCTGTGTTTTGGGTACTCATGGAGAGATCTTACATTAGAGATTCACAAGAAGGGAATCATTTCGTGAAGTAAGAGGTATTTTCAGGAACTGAAGACAAGACACGAAAATGCAAAGGTAGCTGTGGAAGGAATAATTATTGAAAATTGTTGTAAATGGAAAGGTTTGTTGTCTCAAATCTTTCCAGGTATCGTTATCAAATTAGATCTGTTCCATGCAGTGCAGCGTTTTGTTAGCACCTTTCCAATGGCAGTAAGACTGCACACTGGTATCTGCAAGCGATACAGACTTGTTTTTCGCAACTCAAACGATATTGGTAATCAACGATGTGGAAATCGAAGACCGTTAAAGATAATTACGTTCTTAATACAGCTGCAAAAAAAGCCATTGCTAACATAAAGCTCCATATTGAAAAAGATTGTCTTAGTAATATACTAGCTCACACATCTACATGTGGAAATGAACGTCTCCATAGACATTTGAACAGCATCATGAAGAGTAACAAGATTGGTTTAGATATTGCATTTGTGAGGTGCAGCAGACTATTCTTGAGAAATAACAACAAAGAGTCATGTGACTATTCAATGGCATCTCTTTTATCATGTTCAAAAACGTCTGTGGATTGTTCTAATAGAGCAGAGAATTTCGGCTTTTCAGATTTTGGTCAAAATGAAGAGGGGCTAATTATACCAACAAGGGATGTCTCCGTTTTTAAATCTTTGCATGAGCTGAGTGCAGACATTCTTTGTCAAATCTTTGAAATTGATTAGGTCGGTTTTTGTATCTTATTCGTTGCTGTTCGACCAAATATATTATAACGATATGACACATCGCACGTCGAAGTAGTTAGCTTGTCACCATACTTTTAAAAGTGCCGCCAACATTGGTTTTACGCGAGAAAGTGATGGTCGTTGGATAACGGTTATGAAACGTGTATTCTGTGTTTTGGGTACTCATGGAGAGATCTTACATTAAAGATTCACAAGAAGGGAATCATTTCGTGAAGTAAGAGGTATTTTCAGGAACTGAAGACAAGACACGAAAATGCAAAGGTAGCTGTGGAAGGAATAATTATTGAAAATTGTTGTAAATGGAAAGGTTTGTTGTCTCAAATCTTTCCAGGTATCGTTATCAAATTAGATCTGTTCCATGCAGTGCAGCGTTTTGTTAGCACCTTTCCAATGGCAGTAAGACTGCACACTGGTATCTGCAAGCGATACAGACTTGTTTTTCGCAACTCAAACGATATTGGTAATCAACGATGTGGAAATCGAAGACCGTTAAAGATAATTACGTTCTTAATACAGCTGCAAAAAAAGCCATTGCTAACATAAAGCTCCATATTGAAAAAGATTGTCTTAGTAATATACTAGCTCACACATCTACATGTGGAAATGAACGTCTCCATAGACATTTGAACAGCATCATGAAGAGTAACAAGATTGGTTTAGATATTGCATTTGTGAGGTGCAGCAGACTATTCTTGAGAAATAACAACAAAGAGTCATGTGACTATTCAATGGCATCTCTTTTATCATGTTCAAAAACGTCTGTGGATTGTTCTAATAGAGCAGAGAATTTCGGCTTTTCAGATTTTGGTCAAAATGAAGAGGGGCTAATTATACCAACAAGGGATGTCTCCGTTTTTAAATCTTTGCATGAGCTGAGTGCAGACATTCTTTGTCAAATCTTTGAAATTGATTAGGTCGGTTTTTGTATCTTATTCGTTGCTGTTCGACCAAATATATTATAACGATATGACACATCGCACGTCGAAGTAGTTAGCTTGTCACCATACTTTTAAAAGTGCCGCCAACATTGGTTTTACGCGAGAAAGTGATGGTCGTTGGATAACGGTTATGAAACGTGTATTCTGTGTTTTGGGTACTCATGGAGAGATCTTACATTAGAGATTCACAAGAAGGGAATCATTTCGTGAAGTAAGAGGTATTTTCAGGAACTGAAGACAAGACACGAAAATGCAAAGGTAGCTGTGGAAGGAATAATTATTGAAAATTGTTGTAAATGGAAAGGTTTGTTGTCTCAAATCTTTCCAGGTGTCGTTATCAAATTAGATCTGTTCCTGCAGTGCAGCGTTTTGTTAGCACCTTGCCAATGGCAGTAAGACTGTACACTGGTATCTGCAAGCGATACGGACTTGTTTTTCGCAACTCAAACGATATTGGTAATCAACGATGTGGAAATCGAAGACCGTTAAAGATAATTACGTTCTTAATCCAGCTGCAAAAAAAGCCATTAACATAAACTCCATATTGAAAAATATTGTCTTAGTAACATACCAGCTCACACATCTACATGTGGAAATGAACGTCTCCATAGACATTTGAACAGCATCATGAAGAGTAACAAGATTGGTTTAGATACTGCATTTGTGAGGTGCAGCAGACTATTCTTTAGAAATAACAACAAAGAGTCATGTGACTATTCACTGGCATCCCTTTTATCATGTTCAAAAACTTCTGTGGATTGTTCTAATAGAGCAGAGAATTTCGGCTTTTCAGATTTTGGTCAAAATGAAGAGGGGCTAATTATACCAACAAGGGATGTCTCTGTTTTTAAATCTTTGGATGAGCTGAGTGCAGACATTCTTTGTCAAATCAGAGAATCCATATGTTCCTCCCTACAAAACGATCATGAACACGCTGATCAGACGTACATTTAAGAGAACAAAAACAACATAACACTATCTGTTTCCCATTGTGCTCTTAGTTTTTTCGAAATGTACAAAGGTCTAAATGACATTGGCCTAACACGTTTAATTTCTAAAAGTGATCTACCTTGCTCCATTGGTCTTGAAAATACGTGTCCTTGTGCATTACAACATATTGGGCATTCGAAGCAGAGCAGTGCCACCAGAGAATCTGATTCAACATACGAATCAATACTTTCAGGCCATCTACAAGGTTTTGGATTTGAACAGGTTGAAATAAATGGTGATGGTAACTGGGTTTTTTCGGCGGTTGCATTTCAATTGTTGAATTTATTGGCATCAGCCTCGAACAGTCAACATATAATTGACCATCATGCTTATTCATTCTCAGGCTCCTTTGAGACCTCCTAACCCTAATCTCATTACATCATCATTTCTCAGGCTCCTGTGGGACCCACTTATCCCTAACTTTTATCCAACCCCCTAAACCCTAGCTTTTATCCAACCCCCCTGGTATTCACTACGTCATACCGACTTATTATTTATGCATACATCATCATTTCTCAGGCTCCTTTGGGACTTCCTAACCCTAACTTTCCCCCTAAACCCTAGCTGTTACTCAACCCCCCTGGTTTCCACTACGTCATACAGACTTATTATTTATGCATCGTCATCGCTAGCTTTCATCCAACCCCCCCTGGGTTTCCCTACGTCATAACCGATAGCTCTCCGACTGATTTCCGAAGTTCGGGGTTACGTCATTATCAAAAGGCACTCGACTTATGTTCTTTATAAGTATTAGTACTTACCTTTTCATTTATACACTTTACCCCACTGTCAGTCAACACTTGTGGGACACGTAGGTACAAAGAGCATGCGTACAGTAAGCTTTAACGAAATAGACGTTCTTTACAAGGAACGAGAGAGAAATTGATAGAAACACTTTATATTTTTTATCTGAAACCTTGTCTGGTGGAATAGAGAGAGTTTTGAACAGCCTAAATGTCTGAATCGGCTGAGATAACTTAACTCGAATATTATCTGAATAAGCTATGAATATTATATTAGGGTTAGAACCTAACAGAATAAATCATCCTAGAATCATTCCTAACTAAACCCTCGTTTATAAGTGAAGGAAGATAGAACGAAGAATCACTTTGAGAAGCTGAACTTAAGATATGTACGAATCAATCCGAAAAGCCGTGAGCTCAGAAAAAACGTATTGGCACATAGCAATGAAAAGCTTATATATGAATATTATTAGATATTTGGTTCGCTTTTGTGATGTTTATACGTATAGGAACCGTATGAAGTTAAAAAGAGTCACCTTGAATGGTAGCGAATCGTTATTGTAAACTTAGAAGAACATTATTCAATAGTATCGTTGACCAAGCACTTTGAAAAATTACAGAGCTTGGTTAAATAATTCGTCGCTATGATTTAGTATGTTATAAGATTCTCGCACGTGCAGAACACAAAAGGGAAAAGTCATTAAAGCTACTAATGGCTAAAACATAGTCAGATTTGCATATAAGTAGAATATTTAATTCATTTTAGGGGATGTCATGAGTTGTGTGTGGATAATAAGGGGTATTAATGTGTGGGCATGTTCAGGCCAAAAGATGATTAGCGGGGGCGTTACCATGGAGAATGTACAGCCTCGCGTCGCCTCATAAGACAGAATTCAAAGTACTCAGTTTAAAATATTTATTTAGGCTTTGGTTTAAACTTACACATATCAAAACAAATTACCGTTACATATAAATAGTTCACACCGAGCATCTAGTAAGGTTTGCTTCTTAGATTATATTTAGGTGTTTTTATTTTAAAAGTAGAATGATAATCATTCTTGTCTTCTGATGATAATTGGGACACATCTTCTTTTGTCATGGGTAAATATTTTGATCTAGTCATCAATAGATGATATTCATACTCTTCTCTATCATCCGGAGTCATCTTTGCCAAGTCTTTCTCTGTCGGGTCGCCCAAACTTTCCCAGTTATGAAAGAAATTATGTTTAAGCGTCGGTTGTTCAACGGTAGGAGGCGGTGTTAGGAAATAGGTTTTAGGTGTAGCAGGGAAACCCCACGGAAGATCGTCAGTTTCTTGCTTTATCTCCGGTGTCAAGTTTGGTGTATTTTTCCGAGGCAGAGTTTGAGGATTAGTTAGAGGTTGAAGCTGATTCTGCAGTTGATTTTGAAACGTTAGAAAACGTTAGAAAACGTCCGAGCTGATTGGAGTAGAGTATGCTCTTTTCTTCTGTTGTTAACTGTGGCGCTTGTACAATATCTTGCATTTTTTGTTCTGTATTGTACATGGCATTAATGATCGGAGGTTGCTGATAAGATTGCTTTTGTATGAAACTACTAAGTTGCTGCTGCAGGGTGGAGTTACTTTCTCCAGGTAGAACATTGGTCTTGAGGCGATGATCGTCATCCGTTGTAGGCTTTAGATCTAGCATAAGATAACCATGAGGGCGGCTTGTTGCTTTCTCGTAACTCTTCATAAATTCCTGAACATGACCAGGGTTCACCTGTCGAGCCACTACAGAAATTTGCTGTTTATCCCTCGGAGACTTGAAGAGTAAGATATAGTGTGCGTTGAGGCTAATGTTTCTGGTTTCTTTGCCTTGATGGAAAATATTTTGAACAATATAGATGATAGACAAATTCCGGTGATGACTACCTTTAGTAAATAGACTAGCAATACGTTTATCTCCCCCTGATTGAGCCATAAGATCATCGAGGACGATCAGGTTACGTTGAGAGACTTCAAGAAAATCATCCGAGGCAATGTTGGAAGGTATACCGTCGTAGAATTCGATGCCTCGTATTGTTTTGATCATCTCAAGGTACATGGGCGGCCATTGTCCATAGCACCAAATGATACGTTCGGGAGGAGGATTAATCGTAGTTTTGGCGTTTTCCAGAAGTGTCTTCACCCATACGGTTTTGCCGCTCTGAGTACACCCTGCAACAATGCATGTAAAAGGATGCTGCATGACTGTAGATCCATTGATAACAGGGGAAACATGCACGGTATTACTTTCCTGATGGAAATTTTTAATATGACGTTGAAGATTGCCTCTTGTCGAAAACGTTTTTCCGCAAGTGCTACAGATGTACGACATGTCGACTCTTTGACGATTAGGAGTAAAATGATTGTTTCAAAGTATATTCCAACAATTTATATCAATTTTTCCCCCTCTTATCTACCCTTTATCTTGCTCTTATCTTGCTCTTATCTTCCTTATCTTTTCTTTATCTTCCCTTTATCTTCCACTTATCTTCCTCTTATCTTCCTCTTATCTTTCTCTTCTCTTCCTTATCTACCTCTTATCTTTCCCTTATCTTCCCTTTATCTTCCCTTTATCTTGCTCTTATCTTCCTTATCTTCCTTATCCTTTCTTTATCTTCCCTTTATCTTCCTTTTATCTTCCTCTTATCTTTCTCTTCCTTGTCTACCTCATATCTTTCCCTTATCTTCCCTTTATCTTGCTCTTATTTTCCTTATCTTCCTTATCTTTTCTTTATCTTCCCTTTATCTTCCTCTTATCTTCCTCTTATCTTTCCCTTATCTTTCTTATCTTCCCTTTATCTTCCCTTTATCTTGCTCTTATTTTCCTTATCTTCCTTATCTTTTCTTTATCTTCCCTTTATCTTCCTCTTATCTTCCTCTTATCTTTCCCTTATCTTTCTTATCTTCCCTTTCTCTTATCTTCCTTATCTTTCTCTTCTCTTCCTTATCTTCGTCTTATCGTTTCTTTATCTTCCCTTTATCTTCCTCTTATCTTCCTTATCTTCCTCTTATCTTCCATTTATATTCCCTTTATCTTTCTTATCTTTTCTTTATCTTCCCTTTATCTTCCTCTTATCTTCCTCTTATCTTTCTCTTCTCTTTCTTATCTACCTCTTATCTTTCCCTTATCTTCCCTTTATCTTCTCTTTATCTTGCTCTTATTTTCCTTATCTTCCTTATCTTATCTTTTCTTTATCTTCCCTTTATCTTCCTCTTATCTTCCTCTTATCTTTCCCTTATCTTTCTTATCTTCCCTTTTTCTTATCTTCCTCTTATCTTCCTTATCTTTCTCTTCTCTTCCTTCTCTTTCGCTTATCTGCCTTATTTTCCCAATTTTCAGTCCCAGACCCCTCAAGGATATCTGTCACAAATCCAAAATATATAGACATGTTCTGGTAGAGATTTCCTCATTTAGACACTGACTGTCAGATAGAGATGTTTACCAACGAACAGAGGGCATTTCTTCAGTTTTTGTGTCTTTCAAAACCCATACAACAGCGAGCCGTTTTGGAGTCTGCGAGCCCTGAGCAGGTTCGTTGTATATGCGAGTGTGCGCACAATTTTTGGCAAATGCACTACCAACTATTTCCTCATTTAGACACTGACTGTCAGATAGAGATGTTTACCAATGAACAGAGGGCATTTCTTCAGTTTTTGTGTCTTTCAAAACCCATACAACAGCGAGCTGTTTTGGAGTCTGCGAGCCCTGAGCAGGTTCGTTGTATATGCGAGTGTGCGCACAATTTTTGGCAAATGCACTACCAACTACCTCGTCAGGTGATTGAAAGACTTAGCCCTTACCAGGACGATCTACACATTTTGGTTGATCCCCGACGAAGTTTTAGACGAAAAAAGAAAACACTGGTTCAAAACGGTAAAGGATTTCTAAGCCTGTTGCTTGGTCCTGTTTTAGAAGGACTCACAGAAATGGTATAAAAGAACTAAAAGTTTCTACAATAGTCAGTTTAAGCGTGAACATCATGGAAGAAACAAGTCTCGCTAATTATCGCGTCCAACAAATAATATCACATTTACACTACGAAATCGATGAAGAGAAAGTGTCTTCTCTGCTAAACAGTTTGCTGATATCTCATAGTCTTCTCACGTGGAATTCAAGAGAGGAAATAGTATATAACGGAAGAACTATACCAAGAACAAATATCACTGATTTGATAGAATATTGTCTTACAGAATACGATGCCAAGATTCCCGAGCCCCTTGGTTTAGATATTTTTATTAAAGGACTAGCAAATTTGAAAATTGATAAAAGTGTCATTGAAAATGTTCAAGTTTTGACCATGCTGGCACGTCATGAACATCAAGGGCCGGAATCCGAAAGCGAAGACGAAGACGATGAAACTGACTCCGAAAAACAAGAAGAGTCGGACGCGGAGCATTGGAGTGGAGAGGACTCGGAGAGAAATGCAGAACTTACTGGAGAATGTGAACACTGTCAAAGTATTGTACATGTTGTATATTTACTTCAGTGTCCTAAATGTTCATGGAAAGATTTCTATCAGGATAACAATCAATGTAAATTATGTAACTTAGGATCTCCCTTATCTTTTTCACATTCAATTGGTTTCTGTACTGCATGTCCCAAGGCTTATATTACCGATGGAGTTAATGAAAATAATTTTGAACGAAATAAAAAAATAGATAATCTTGAAACTCAGCCTCGGAAAAATACACCAAACTTGACACCAGAGATAAAGCAAGAAACTGACGATCTTCCGTGGGGTTTCCCTGCTACACCTAAAACCTATTTCCTAACACCGCCTCCTACCGTTGAACAACCGACGCTTAAACATAATTTCTTTCATAACTGGGAAAGTTTGGGCGACCCGAGAGAGAAAGACTTGGCAAAGATGACTCCGGATGATAGAGAAGAGTATGAACATCATCTATTGATGACTAGATCAAAATATTTACCCATGACAAAAGAAGATGTGTCCCAATTATCATCAGAAGACAAGAAAGATTATCATTCTACTTTTAAAATGAAAACACCTAAATATAATTCTCTCTATTCCTCCAGACAAGGTTTCAGATAAAACAATATAAAGTGTCTATCAATTTCTCTCTCGTTCCTTGTAAAGAACGTCTATTTCGTTAAAGCTTACTGTATGCATGCTCTTTGTACCTACGTGTCCCACAAGTGTTGATTGACAGTGGGGTAAAGTGTATAAATGAAAAGGTAATTACTAATACTTATAAGGAACATAAGTCGAGTGCCTTTTGATAATGACGTAACCCCGAACTTCGGAAATCAGTTGGGAGAGCTATCGGTTATGACGTAGTGAAAACCAGGGGGTTGGATGAAAGCTAGCGATGACGATGCATAAATAATAAGTCTGTATGACGTAGTGAAAACCAGGGGGGTTGAGTAACAGCTAGGGTGTTGACTGTCAGTGGGGTAAAGTGTATAAATGAAAAGGTAATTACTAATACTTATAAGGAACATAAGTCGAGTGCCTTTTGATAATGACGTAACCCCGAATGACGATGCATAAATAATAAGTCTGTATGACGTAGTGAAAACCAGGGGGGTTGAGTAACAGCTAGGGTTTAGGGGGGAAGTTAGGGTTAGGAGGTCCCAAAGGAGCCTGAGAAATAGAGTCCCAAAGGAACCTGAGAAATAATGATGTAAGCATAAATAATGAGATTAGGGTTTGGAGGTCCCAAAGGAGCCTGAGAATGAATAAATAATAAGTTGAATATTTAATGAGGCGGCATCCCTTTGTACTCCCGATGGGGGGGGTATTACTACTATGCTAACATTGGTTTGACATCAGATATGTGCGTACAAAGCGTATCTCTCGCGCTACGACACGCTTGGCACAAAATGTATAAAAATCGCCAGAGGTGAGCGTGGCATATTTTTTTTTTCAATTGTCAGCATATTTGGGAGACTGGTGACGAATTAAATTCTGAAAAATATGCGCCGCCTTTTTATAGCTCTGTAGCGCTTGGGTTTCTATGTTAAATACGATATTTGGGGGGAGGGGGGTGTTAGGGGAATACAAGAGGATCACAGTGGTACCAAGATTGCCATGGTGATCTTTGTTCTCGCGCGATCATGCCTTCATTCTTTGTGAGCACTTTTTGCAAATTTAGAAATTCGAGCCCGGACGCTAAAATATAACAATTTAAAGCTTCAAATAACTTTTTAGTCTTAACCGATCTGCTATTTATTTTGTGCTTGTCGGAAATCCAAAGTGTTAACTTAAGCTCGTTTCTTTTTTGTTTTTCGACTTTGGGTCTTATTAATTTGTTTGGAGCGGTATTCTTGAGACGTCGCGCGCGGCCGAGGCATGTCTTTGTGATACAAGTGCTTCGTTTTGTTGGGATATATGATGGAAAACCACCTGGAAATTGCATATCATTACAAAATATAGAAGAAACAAGAAAACTAAAGATATTCAAGTTGTGTCAAGACCATTGAAAGGAGTAAATGACCAGGTAAGTAGTGAATTGTATTAAAATTTGCGAGATATCGCACACAGATTGCGAGCTTCTGCAGAGAATATGTTTTTGCTGTACAATTGCCAATGAATTGTTTACATGAAGAAACGTGTTAGATAGATTTGTTGGACTTATTTAGTTATTTCGAAACGTACAGAGATGCAAATGACAGGGTACATGTTTATACATGGGTATAAATTGGTCCATCCATGTGCAGTAAAAGAATGCCAGAGCTGTGTTTTGTTATGTTTTATGTACATAAATAAAGTACAGTAAACTGTAGTGTGCCTGCAATTATGCCATGCCTCATCTTAGCCCTAAGTTATAGCACAGTTTGTTCAATCATAGCTTATGCTTATAAATTATGTCGCTTAAATTGTATTATATATGTGTTTACATTACTGTATGGTTAATACATTTACAGTATCTCAATTTAGTGTCACATATATTTTTATATATATGTTTTTGTTTCTTTGCTGGTGCACAAGTACAGCTTGTGTACATGTATTATTGCTTTATTTATACTGTGCCACAGAGCTATATTTACATATAATATTAGTCGATGATATAAATGGCAGAACATGTCTTTATTATGCTTGTTTTAGCTGTGCAGCTGTTACAGAGCTAGCTCATACTCAAGTGTATCAGAGCTGTTTATTTGTTGATGTACAACCTGTACCATGCTTCTTTTATTAAACCACTCAAAGGCTTAGTAATGTGAGTTAGGCTATCATTGTACTGTATGTATGTATATATATATATTTCTAGTTCAATCTACAGACACGGTGTTTCGCTGTATCAGTGTAGCTTGGAACAATCTGAATGAATTTCATCAATTACTTATATACATGGGATCGTCGGTGACAACCGCATGTGGGACATCATCGGTGAAGTACATTCAGATAGCGTGAAGTGCGCATGGGCCCAGAGTGCTCAAACTTCCACAAGGGTAGTGAGCGTTGCATTATCGCTAATAGGTAGGGGTTTGCTATAACCCGGGCGATGATCGAGGATGAGCATTAAATCTTTTTGGTCAGCAGTCATATTTACTACATAACATCAACGGAAACCGTAAAGTGTTCGAACACTGGATTATATGAAGATTCGTGTGACACGTCTATAGCCAATTCGTCCTTCAAAAAACAACTATTAAGTCTGTTTTATAGAACTGATCACTGATGTCAAAAAATATTCTCGTGCTGGGGGAAAGCCCTTCTTTTGTGTGAACCAGAGATTGGCGTTGAAGCTTAATTCTAATTGTCTGTCGCAATATTCACAGTGTCATGAGTTATGACCCATATTTTTAAAGTTTAAATTTACAAACACGCGAAAGAAATCTTTTTATCCCAAACTGGAAAAAAAGATGATAAAATTTTAAAAAAATAAGGTCGACAACAAATTTCGTGCACGGGACGCGTGCCAATTACACGTCATCGATCCACTGGGTGTGTTTTCAGTAAAAATATATAAAAAATTTTTGTTGTTTGGAATATATAATAGAGTGCTTTTACATATTGGGAGCGTGAGAAAAACATATTAATAAGTGAAACGGAACCAATATTACTACATATGTTTGCATGCATGTGCGTTATTGAACATTTCAAAGGTTACTTGAAATTAAATTAAATTGGCGGTGGATTTTTTCTTGGAATGACTTTCTGCACAAAAAACGTGGAACTATAATAACCTAAAACCGTTAATTCATGCCGGTCATTAAAAAAATAATTTCTTGATATTATATAGTTAGATTTTACACAAACCTAGAATTGCTTAATTTTTCTAGAGACTATTTAACTGCTTTTCTGTTGAAATTAATTTTAATTTAAGAAATTCTTCGAGATTTTCCTTCAAAAAGTGTAATTAATTAATTCCGAGGGGCAAATCAAGAAAAACAAAAAAATCATGAAAAGCTCAGATGATTTTTTGATCACGTACACTTTTTTCCCCCACCTGAACTGAAAGCGTAGGTTGATCGGATCATCGGAGGTTCGTACTTAGGCGGCCTCAGGCGCCACTCCCCTCCAGCTTTCAGACAGAAGGGGGCCCGTGGCTGAGATAGCGTGTGATTTTCTCAGGCTAATTCGGACTTTCAAAGAGAAACTGCATTATTTTTTTATTCACTCATTTTTTTGGGCCGGTCAGAATCTGGGGCTGGGGGCAAATGCCCCCTTAAATGTTTGTGATTGTTCTATAAGCCTACGCCTAGTTTTATTTCAATAGCGTAAATACTTTTGGAGATATCAGCCGCTGGCACTTTCCCTGCGTAAGAAAAGCGTTTGGCACGGAGGTTTATAGGTGTACTAGGTTGGAAGAGATACAGCCCTAACGGCAAAGTAATTGGAAAATTAATGTCAGTCTTGTAAAATTAAAATTTGTCAGAATTTAGGTCCACTTCTGCGCAATGTGACCGTATACGCCCATGTGCAGATGCAAGAAAAGTAGAGGCCTCAAAAAGGAATCAAAACAGTCGGACATAGTATTAGAAAAAATTCGAAAAACTTTGATAATAAGCTTTAAACTTATTTTTTAAAAACTTTTTCCGGGAATATATTCAGAAGTGATAATTTTCGGGAGGGGGTACGTTTTAAAATAGGTAATTTGTGTATATTTTAATTAGCCTGCGGGCTATGTATATTCATACGATTATTTGGCTTCTGCTGCAGCAGGGCTAATTATTAATATCGAAGATATTTTTTTCGTTTGAGATTTATTAATAATAGGGAGAATCGGATCTTATTCTCGAGATTGGCCGGTGGGGCGTGATATTAGAAGTTTATAAGTTTATAGAGTATACCATATAAAATCGATAGTTACATAGCGTTCTGAGCCGAGATTCTCAGATCTTGATGACCGCTGACCAAAACGATTTCATGCTCATCCTCGATCATCGCCCGGGTTATAGCAAACCCCTAATAGGTACCCACGGCAACTTCACAGAGTGCTCAACAACACCGAAGTGAAGGAGCGTACATAGAGTTCATATATATATATATATATATGAACTATGTACGCTCCTTCACTTCGGTGTTGTTGAGCACTCTGTGAAGTTGCCGTGGGTACCTATTAGCGATAATGCAACGCTCACTACCCTTGTGGAAGTTTGAGCACTCTGGGCCCATGCGCACTTCACGCTATCTGAATGTACTTCACCGATGCTGTCCCACATGCGGTTGTCACCGACGATCCCATGTATATAAGTAATTGATGAAATTCATTCAGATTGTTCCACGCTACACTGATACAGCGAAACACCGTGTCTGTAGATTGAACTAGAAATATATATATATACATACATACAGTACAATATATATATATATATATATATATATATATATATATATATATATATATATATATATATATATATATATATATAAGGTGTTACTCTGAGCGATGAACCATTTTCTGGACAAGTAGAGAAAAATGAACTTGGCCCAGCTGGGATTCAAACCCACAACCTTCGGTTTACTAGCTACAGGCCAAGTTGGGAGCTGTTGGTTGGTTCTTCTCCACCCAAGTTCATTGTCCCATAATAATTGTTATATATATATATATATATATATATATATATATATATATATATATATATATATATATATATATATATATATATATTATAGCTATATTTAACTGAGCTCTTACATGAATCTTTGTCTTTGACACAGACTGACACAGAACTATTTATGTTATGCAATTGTCTACTCTTATGATAATGTAAAATTAATTGTATCAAAGAGCTGTGTTTATTTGCTGAATATGCACATCTATAAACATCGCATATTATCTTTTTCTGTTTATAGTGTCGAACAGTTGTGTTCCAGATGAAGGCACCTTATCTCTTTCAGTGTCACCCACCTGGTTGGTCTTGTATCTACTTACAGTTACTGAGGACTATCTGATTTATAGAGTCCTGAATATATGTGTAATGTGTATATATTTATTCTCTTGATTTTGTAACTATGCTGTGATCAGATGCAAAATACTAATTCTTCTCTGTCTTGTTTTATATATTAAACTGAAAATTTAAGGAGTGTGTGGTGGGGGGGGGGGGGGGGGGGGGGAGGGGGACTGGGACTGGGTAGGTTTGGGGAGAGGGGTTGATTGGTTTGATGAGAGGATGGCTGAGTTTAGGGAAAGAGTAGGGCAGAATAATAATGATTTGCAGCTATTACCATGATACACCATTCTTGAATTTAAAAGGCAGTGAAGCTAAGTTTTAATTGTTTTCTTCTACAATTTTGATGTTTTCAGGGGGTGCCAAGAAACATATTTAGAATACTTCAACTACAGTATACTGTACAGGCAGTACAAAAATGTTTTACATTGATATTTGCCTAGGTATATGCTGTACCATATTCTTCACCCACAGTGACTCTATTTTGAATTAAGAAGTGTGTCACTCACTGTCAGGACTGCTGATAATCTCTGTCAAACAAATCCTTCACCAGTCAATATTAAAAATAAATCAACTTGAAGCAGATTGTTGTTATTGTGAAAGCAAAATAATTGCATGGCACAATACCGAAAATCCACAGTATTTTTCTACTGAGAAGCATATTTAACTAGAGTAGAGAACCAGATCTGAGTCATCTGACATTTCGGCTTCGAACATTTGTTATAAATACACCATTCTAGTCAAAAACTATTTTGTAAAAAAATTACAACCCCAGTAAGCTGAACAGTTTCTGAGCGATCACGAAGTAGCGCCGTACAACTATCGTACTTCTTTACTGCACAATCGAACTACGACCAGTAACTCAGTTGCAAGTCCCTGCCATTTTGTTTCTTTTTTGGAGGAAAACCGCTGTGCGCAATGCATGGCGACCGTCGGCGATTCCGAGGGCATTTGTGCCAAGCGTGCGAACTTTACTCGTGCAGGAGTGGAGAGGCGATGCCGCCGCTGAGTATGCCAGTTTTTTGCAAGATGACGTAGACTACTTCACAGAAGTGTGTCAGTTTGAAACACCGGGCGTTTTCGGTGGTCCTATGGGTGACCTAATGCCTCTGGCAATAGCCAATTTCTTGGGAATTCCACTCGCGATTATCACTTCGGAACCCAGTAATCCTTTGATAAGTGTTTGTCCAAATGGGAATATTATAACACCCACACCTATTTTTCTGGCATACATGCAGTTTCGCACCATCGTCTGCAGGTAATAATTAATTTAAACATCTACGAGTAGTGCGTATAATTAATGCCAGAAGATATATAATGAAAAAAAAATGATAAAAAGAAAACAAAATGAAAACGGAAGAAAAAAAGGCGTGAAAACGCTCGGCTACACCTCACCTTTCCATTAGACATTTTTTCCCAGTTGAAATGACGTCATTCATGCTTCTATGACAGCACTGAGCACGCAAGTCCTTTTTTGTTAAGTAAACATCATATAATGGTTGTTAAGTGTAGCTACATAGCTTTTGACGTGTTGATAAATGCCCGAGTCAAGCAATTAGAAGCTTATCAATAAATAATATATGAACGTTCTACAAATTATCCGTCATTATAACGTCAGACAACGATTTTACCAGCAGGATGGTCCGTTGAAGCGGCCTGAGAGAAAGTAGTTACTGTAAAAGACTTTAAGCGGTGTTACAAATTTCAAATTTCAATTTACAAAAAAGTATAATCAACGAAAAATTTTAACGTTAAGAACTCCAAGTAGAAAACTTGATGCATGGAGACTATACCTGTAACTCTAGTATGCATTTTACTTTTAACTTAAGGTGTGGAAATTCAATCTGAGAGATATAAGCAGCAAGAAAACGATAAAAAGCCTGAAGCTATGGAATCATCACCTACAAGTATGTTCACAATTGACGCAATTTTATGGCGTATATTCTATTCACATTACATTAATTATCTTATGGAAACTTAACGTCAATTTAAACATTTTTGTATGTTTATTATTAAGTTTTATATATTATTAAGTATTATATATTATAATCATTTTTGTGAGCAGCATTAACTTCTATGACCTTGTTTATTATAACCACAAATTTTGTATCGAGACCAGGTATATCTTACACCTTCATTTTTTAAATAAGAATGTGGGTAAGTTGGCGAATGTACTGGTGTACTATTATGTAGCCCAGAATGTCGTTTGTCCCAACTCGTGCTCCTTGGTTCTCCATGAAGATGTAGAATGACTGACCCCAATACGGTTATGGTAGTCGGCAGCGCAAACTAACTAGAAGTGCGTAGACTTAGTATTGTATTTTTATAGTACCACAAATTGTGTTTATTTGAGTTCATTGCAAAATATTTCCTTTATTTTAAGATTTGACCACCTCCAGCGTTTTAGGGTAATACATTATATAGCTTTAGTTTATTAGTGAGGACCTTCAACTTTTATTGTAGGTTGCAGATGTGGTCAGGCTACACCATCAAAAAGATCAAATTAGTCCAAAAAGATGCAAATGCATTGAGATTTAAGACCTGTTCTACCAAGTGCAAATGCGCTGGTTCCTGCGGTGGAGTAGTGTGCAAGTCCAAGGTTGTCAAGATTACGAAAAAGTGTCAAAAATCACCTCGGGCTAAGCACACATTACAAACATCGAACGAGAAAGTACATATTTCCGATATGTTTGAAGACCATTCCCCTAACTTTTTGGAAACGTGCGTTTTTTGCACGATAATCCATTTCTTCAGATTTGGTCATCTCATTTCCTGGGATGCTGACACCATTTACAAAATATACACTGGTGTCATCGATAGTTTGCTGGCCATAGGTTTTGTTATTCCTTTGAGAAAGTTTACAAAAGAGTCAGTTTGGAAAAGCGTAGAAAAAATGAGGAAAGACGTTTAAAAAGTGATATTGTGAGTCTCCTGTACAGTGTATATGGGTGGCGAAACCGATAAATGACATTGGGGGATTTATTAGATCATCAGCAGCAAAAAATGTATAAACGGATATTAGATAAACATTGTTAGTTATTCGATCAGCTCTGTTATATAACCATTTAAGAAAATAACTTGAGTTCCTTTATAATTTCTGTTCTCTTGTTGGTCAAATTTATATTTACAATGTTCCATACTCATTATTATTGTTCATCATCATCAGCGTCGCTTTCTAAATTATTTGAGTGCTCTCTATTCGACCATATTTGTTATTTCAATGGAAAAAAGTTGAAAGTGAGTGAATAATAATCAAAATTACTCAGTGAGGCTTTTTATATCAAGAATTATCAAGGTCTCCTTTTCTAGTATTAGCCAAACGTTGAGACTGATAATATTAACTACTTATTGACCGAGCGTGAGGTCTGTACTAGTGAAATATCGGACCGATGTTTTTTTTTTAGTACGGACCGAGACGAGCGCAGCGAGTTGAGGTCTGTGCAAAAAACAGAGGTCCGATATTTCACTAGTACAGACCGAACAAGCGAGGTCAATAAGTAGTTTATTATATGGCCATAAATGTTGTGAACGTTCTGTGAAAACTCGACCTATCTTTCTTGCGAACTAAACGAAAATGGCAGACATTTTCCCATTTTTAAAGTACTTTCCGTTGAGTTAGAATCCTGAACCTTCTACCCCAATAGCATTTTTCAATTGCTTTTGTTTGACATATTGCTCAAGATCGTACGTTAAGTAGTTGAATAAAAAATCATCTGAAATTCTAATACTTGTGAGAAGCAAATGTTATATTATTACGAACAATGTTACGAACGTTTTGGACATTTTAAAAACTTTCACAAAACGTGGAAACTCGAACAATACATCAAATGAAAGCTTATAAAATTTCTAACAACATACCTGCTCGATACATTTCAACAATGGGTAGTTCTGAAATTATAATCCATCTTGTTGCATATACTGATTGTTTATAGAACTTACGGTCCCAAACGGCAGATTCCGCTCTGAGCGGGCGGATACGGGAAATATCCGACTGCTTATGAACCAATCAAATTACAGGATTTCCGTATTCGGACCTCTCAGCGCTGCTGCCATATAATAACACAGATTACTGACTGTTGTCCAACCAGATGCCCAACACCTGACGAAACTTTTGAATACTTTTTGAATACTTTTTGAATGGTCCATTCATGCTCAGTATTATATATTAACCAGACACAGAGGTAATTTACTTCCAGTTAACCTCCGTGGCGCTAAAAATGTCGCTTGCTATTGATTCCGAACGAACTAACGAACGAACGAACTCACGCACAGAATATAAAGCGCTGCTAAATGGAAGGGCACCGCAATATTCATTCTTCGTACGATTCATAAGGCAGAATTCAAAGCATTCAGTTTAAAATATTTATTTAGGCTTTGGTTTAAACTTACACATACAAAATCAAAACAAATTACGGTTACATATAAATAGTTCACACCGAGCATCTAGCAAGGTCTGCTTCTTAGATTATATTTAGGTGTTTTTATTTTAAAAGTAGCATGATAATCTTTCTTCTCTTCTGATGATAATTGGGACACATCTTCTTTTGTCATGGGTAAATATTTTGATCTAGTCATCAATAGATGATGTTCATACCCTTCTCTATCATCCGGAGTCACCTTTGCCAAGTCTTTCTCTGTCGGGTCACCCAAACTTTCCCAGTTATGAAAGAAATTATGTTTAAGCGTCGGTTGTTAAACTAAACTAAACTAACCTTATCTATACTGGATAACTCTATCAGTTATATCTAAACTGTTATCCTCAGATGTCCAGTAAGGGCCCACCCTCATTGGTCCAGTGTTACTACAGGAGGAAACCGGAGTACCCGGAGGAAACCTGTGGTGTTTGGCAGAGTCAAACTGGAAGCAAGGTGAAAATATATTTTTTCATCAGATAACTGCACTGTGCAGGAATCGAACCAGGGTCGATCCAGGGTCGCAGAGGTGAAAGGCACGTGCACTAACCACTGTGCCACCAACACCCCGCGGAAGATCATCAGTTTATTGCTTTATCTCTGATGTCAAATTTGGTGTATTTTTCCGAGGCTGAGTTTCAAGATTATCTATTTTTTTTATTCCGGTTCAAAATTATTTTCATTAACTCCATCGGTAATATAAGCCTTGGGACATGTAGTACAATAACCAATTGAATGTGAAAAAGATAAGGGAGATCCTAAGTTACATAATTTACATTGATTATCCTGATAGAAATCTTTCCATGAACATTTAGGACACTGAAGTAAATATACACCATGTGCAATACTTTGACAGTGTTCACATTCTCCAGAAAGTTCTTCATTTCTTTCCGAGTCCTCTCCACTCCAATGCTCCGCGTCCGACTCTTCTTGTTTTTCGGAGTCCGTTTCTTCGTCTTCGCTTTCTTCATCTTCGCTTTCGGATTCCGGCTCTTGATGTTCGTGACGTGCCAGCATGGTCAAAACTTGAACATTATCAATGAGACTTCAATTCAAATTTGCTAGTCCTTTAACAAAAATATCTAAACCAAGGGGCTCGGGAATCTTGGCATCGTAGTATTCTGTAAGACAATATTCTATCAAATCAGTGATATTTGTTCTTGGTATAGTTCTTCCGTTATATACTATTTCGCCTCTTGAATTCCACGTGAGAAGACTATGAGATATGAGCAAACTGTTTAGCAGAGAAGACACTTTCTCTTCATCGATTTCGTAGTGTAAATGTGATATTATTTGCTGGACGCGATAATTAGCGAGACTTGTTTCTTCCATGATGTTCACGCTTAAACTGATTATCGTAGAAACTTTTAGTTCTTTTATACCATTTTTGTGAGTCCTTCTAAAACAGGGCCAAGCAACAGGCTTAGAAATCCTTCACCGTTTTGAACCAGTGTTTTCTTTTTTCGTCTAAAACTTCGTCGGGGATCAACCAAAATGTGTAGATCGTCCTGGTAAGGGATAAGTCTTTTAATCACCTGACGAGGTAGTTGGTAGTGCATTTGCCAAAAATTGTGTGCACACTCGCGTATACATCGAACCCGCTCAGGGCTCGCAGACTCCAAAACAGCTCGCTGTTGTATGGGTTTTGAAAGACACAAAAACTGAAGAAATGCCCTCTGTTCGTTGGTAAACATCTCTATCTGACAGTCAGTGTCGAAATGAGGAATCTCTACCAGAACATGTCTATATATTTTGGATTTGTGACAGATATCCTTGAGGGGTCTGGGACTGAAAATTGGGAAAATAAGGCATATAAGCGAAAGATAAGAAAAATAAAATGAAGATAAGGAAGGTAAAAAGAAGATAAAGGAAAGATAGGAAAGATAAAGGAAAGATAAGGAAGATAAGAGAAAGATAAGGAAGCTAAGTGGAAGATAAGGAAGATAAGAGGAAGGTAAGGAAGATAAGAGGAAGATAAGGAAGATAAGAGGATGATAAAAGGAAGATAAGAGAAAGATAAAGGGAAGATAAGGAAGATAAGAGGAAGATAAGGAAAAGAAGAGGAAGATAAGAGGAGGATAAAGAAAAGATAAGGAAGATAAGAGCAAGATAAAGGGAAGATAAGGAAGATAAGGGAAATATAAGAGGTAGATAAGGAAGAGAAGAGAAAGATAAGAGGGAGATAAAAGGAAGAGAAGAGGAAGATAAAGGGAAGATAAAGTGAAGATAAGAAAGATAAAAGGAAGATAAGGAAGATGAAAGGAAAATAAGAGGAAGATAAAGGGAAGATAAATAAACGATAAGGAAGATAAAGGGAAGATAAGAGGAAGATAAGAGGAAGAGAAGGAAGAGAAGAGAAAGATAAGGAAGATAAGAGGAAGATAAAGGGAAGACAAGGAAGGTAAGGAAAAGATAAGAGGAAGATAAGGAAGACAAGAGAAAGATAGAGGAAGATGAGAGGAAGATAAGAGGGGAAAAATTGAAATAAATTGTCCGAATATACTTTGAAACAATAATTTTACTCCTAATCGTCAAAGAGTCAACATGTCTTATGTCTGCAGCACTTGCGGAAAAACGTTTTCGACAAGAGGCAATCTTCAGCGTCATATTAAAAATTTCCATGAGCAAAGTAATACCGGCCACCTTTCCCCGGTTATCAATGGATCTACAGTCATGCAGCATCCTTTTACATGCATTGTTGCGGCGTGTACTCAGAGCGGCAAAACCGTATGGGTGAAGACACTTCTGGAAAACGCCAAAACTACGATTAATCCTGCTCCAGAACGTATCATTTGGTGCTATGGACAATGGCAGCCCATGTATCTTGAGATTATCAAAACAATACCAGGCATCGAATTCTACGACGGTATACCTTCCAACATTGACTCGGATGATTTTCTTGAAGTCTCTCAACGTAACCTGATCGTCCTCGATGATCTTATGGCTCAATCAGGGGAGATAAACGTATTGCTAGTGTATTTACTAAAGGTAGTCATCACCGGAATTTGTCTATCATCTATATTGTTCAAAATATTTTCCATCAAGGCAAAGAAACGAGAAACATTAGCCTCAACGCACACTATATCTTACTCTTCAAGTCTCCGAGGGATAAGCAGCAAATTTCTGTCTTGACTCGACAGGTGAACCCGGGTCATGCTCAAGAATTTATGAAGAGTTACGAGAAAGCAACAAGCCGCCCCCATGGTTATTTAATGCTTGATCTAAAGCCTACAACAGATGACGATCATCGCCTCAAGACCAATGTTCTGAAGTTTAAACCAAAGCCTAAATAAATATTTTAAACTGAATGCTTTGAATTCTGTCTTATGAGGCGACGCAACGCTGTACACCAATGCTAATAACTTTCTCGACTGGACTTACCCAAGGGCTTAATCGTCTTAATGACCCCTAATGAGTTTCTCTTTTGTCTCCTGCACGTGCACTGAGGATAAATATCACACTTAGTAACAGAAAGCGTAGCAACGCTTTCAAAGTAATAAATCGCTTTGCCTTTAACTTCGACACTTAAAATCGTTCTTATGGCTTTTCGAAGTGATTCTTCATTCTATCTTCCTTCATTTATAAACAAGGGTTTAGTTAAAAACGATTCTAGGATGACTTGCTCTGTTTAGGTTCTAATATAATATTCATGATATACTATTAATTCAAGTCTATACCTTATCGTTGCCAATTCAGACACTTAGGTTGCTCCAAACTCTCTAATTCACACAGATGAGGTTTCGGATAAAAAATATAAAGTGTCTCTATCAATTTCTCCCTAATTTCTTGTAAAAAACGTCTAGTTTGTTAAAGTTTACTGTACGCATGCTCTGTATGTTTACATGTCCCACAAGTGTCGACTGTCAGTGGGGTAAAGTGTATAAATGAAAAGGTAATTACTATTACTTATAAGGAACATAAGTCGAGTGCCTTTTCATAATAACGTAACTTCGGAAATCAATCCGAGAGCTATCGGTTATGACGTAGTGAAAAACCAGGGGGGTTGGATAAAAGCTGGGGTTAGGGAGGAAAGTTAAGTTTAGGAAGTCCTGAAGGAGCCTGAGAATGAATGATGTAAGCATAAATAATGAGGTTAGGGTTTGGAGGTCCCAAAGGCACCTGAGAATGAATAAATAATAAGTTGAATATTTAATGAGGCGGCATCCCTTTGTACTCCATATGGGTGAATATTAATGAGGCGGCATCCCTTTGTTACGGTGGATGGGAGTACTGGTTATATATATATATAATGTGTTAGGTTCTGGTACCGAGTACGAGACCAATGAGGAACGAGTCTATAATTGTATGCCTGCCCATCTGTAGCAATATTCAAACCAATAAAATATGTATTCAATCCAATCCATAGATACTATTTAATTCAATCAAATAGCATTTTATCATTCAATTCAAACAATATTTCAATCCAATCTAAAATATATTCATTCAATCCAATCTAAAATATATTCATTCAATCTAAAATATATTCATTCAATCCAAAATAAAATATATTCATTCAATCCAATCTAAAATATATTCATTCAATCCAAAATAAAATATATTCATTCAATCCAATCTAAAATATATTCGTTCAATCCAAACTTGTAAATATATTCGTTCAATCCAATCTAAAATATATTCATTCAATCTTCCTGGGGCGAGCGCGGCTGAGGCTAGCACGGCAAATTGGCGGGAAAATAATGCAATGCTAGTAATAAACATGGCGGCGGAGCAGACAGGGAAAGAAAGCACTGATGCCACTATTTTGCGTGTTGCAAACATGCTGAAGGAGGCATCGAATCTCTTGACATCTGAGACTAATGGAACAAGACGTAGAGAAGATCCTGAGAAGGAAAAATCGGTCAACCAGGCTGGCTTGACACAAACAACTACTATGCAAGACCCAAGACCAAGTGCAGGTATGCTTGGTGCTACACTTAACAGAGCACGGCTAATGTTAAACAGAAGCGCATCCTCTGGAATGTATAAACGAATGAACCAACAAGAAAGGCTTCGAGCTACAAAGACAGAAACAACCACTTCGAAACCAAAACCGAAAAAGCCTGATAAAGCCATTGAATTTGCCTTGATTCGAGGATTTGAAATTGAGGACGATGACTGTGACAAAGACGATCAAACGTTGAAATGGGATTCTGTAATTGCAGATGGTATTATCATGGTCAACGAAGGAAACACGGAAGCTGAAATTCGTCTGAAGGTGAAGAATGCGCTTAACAATAAATTCCCAGTGTTTGGTGCAGATGATTTTGAATTTATTAAAGTGAGGCAAAAGAGAATTTCCAAACCAGAGCTACAGCCAGGAGCAGAGTTCAACTTCATGGTTATTAAGAAGATGGCCGGTCAGGGCATATTATATCTAAGAATGAAACTTGGATATAACTTTGCTCTTAATGATGACACTGACCCTGAAGAAGAAGAAATTATGGTTGTTGAAAAAGAAATGCTTGCAACCAAAAGTAATGAAGAATCTGACAAACAATCTGTCAATGAACATGTACCTGGAAACAAACTACCACCAGCTGGAGTTGACATTGCCCCAATAATGAGTGAAATTTCAGAAAAACACTTCACTGATCCAGTGGAAATACTTCGGTATTTCCAATCCAGAGTTGTGCGTGGAAGGCAGTTAAACCTGTTAGATGCCAGTGAAGAACTGGAAGGAGAAACTAATCTTATATCATTAGACAGAGACAGAGTTATTGAAACCACATTTGCAGAATTCAAGTACATTACTAATTTCTACACTACCTTCGAAGTGGACTTTATGGGTGAAGTGGCCAAAGATGTGGGAGGACCAAGGTTGGAATGGATAAGACTCATGAATAAGGCAATGAAAAATAAATATTTTGAGAAAGGTCTTCGTAGTCAAATGTCTGATGACTATTATTGGGTTGGAGTCATGTGTGGAATTGCCATTTTACAGAATGGTCAAATGTCAAGAATCTTTCCAGTTGAAGTTTTAGACAAGTTGTTTTCCTGTTCTGCAGATCAAACCACCTGCCTGTGCATAAACCAGCTCCAGAAAGGTTTGCAAGTATTTGGGTTGCAAGAGGTTTTCTTCCAATTTCCTGTTATGAGGCACTTGTTGCAACCAGAAAACCATGCATTAACTGTTAAGAATCTGATGTGCTTAATACAACCTCAGTTCTCCCCAGAGGGATCAACAGCATTTGCTAGAGAAAAGGAGATTTACAGCATTTATGTGAAATACATCCGAGAAGTGGCAAGTGGAAGAAGGCAACCAGTCACATTGCCTGATATACTTTCATTTGTAACTGGATGCTCAGAAGAGCCAGTTCTTGGCTTTGCAAGAAAACCAACAATTGAGTTCGTTGTGTCAGCTGAGTCCAAGGTTGGTACCTTGAATATAACTGGAAATATTGAGGTAATTAAATTTGTTTGACTATTTACTGTATGTGAGCACTGAAATATACATTGTTTTGTATGTGATGTGTTATCACTGTACAGTATCTCCCTAGGTAAAAAATGAATATTTTCTGTTTACAATAACTCCATTAATAGAAAATTGATTACATTTGGTTTAGATTT
This sequence comes from Paragorgia papillata, assembly GCA_035771165.1. NCBI lineage: Eukaryota > Metazoa > Cnidaria > Anthozoa > Scleralcyonacea > Coralliidae > Paragorgia > Paragorgia papillata. The sequence continues at coordinate 148,441 of JAWNZC010000199.1, read as the reverse complement.
GAGTTTTTTTTCTTACATTGACTTGGAAAATTAAATAAAGCTTCCTCTCTATTAAGTCTCACCTTTCTAATAATCATCCTTCTCTAATAACCTCCCTGTTGATGGCATTAAAAATTAATAAGCCCCCTACTCTCATTTGTAGAATACAGATGAGGATGGATCTGAACCATGTCCCAAGAAAAAAAGAAGCTTATATTATACACCAACAGCGCACACTTGTGCCAATGTGTTGAAAATTCCAAGAGGGGTTCTGACTGAGGGACTTCCCACGGAAGATTTTCTTTTTAACATATATGACATGGCATTTACCAGTTCCTACTTTGGAATAGTATAACTTTTCCTATTCCAAAATGAATGTGAACTAAATTCTTCATTTTTTTGTAGTTCTGTTTGTTGTTTTGTTACAGTTTCCTAAATAGTGAATGAATACAAATTTCATTAAGTGAATGAAATACAGTATGGTATGGTATGAAAGGCAGAAAAAACTTTTTTTAAATTTAAGCACAACTAGAAAGTACTAGGGTTTAGTGGTTCTTGTAGTTGCTGTTTGAGAATTACTCTTAATTTATTACAGTACCATCACATGCTATCTAACTACAAAAAGGAGACTGTGCAGTAACCCAAATTTCATATTTGGAACACAACACATTTTTGTTTGAGTCTGAAAAAGTTTCTATCTACAATATTATTCACCTATATTTATACAGTAGCTGTAATAAAATTATAGGTACCATTGAAAAAAAACCTGTCAGTTCTATTTATCCATGTTGCGCTACAAACATATGTCAATTGTTAAGATAAGTAATAGGTATGTTGTTGCAGGTTGATTGTATTAAATGTTCACAAACATTCCTGGACTAAAGGGATGGATTTTAAGTTGGTATTGTTATTTTATGTTAGAAAAATCTTATTTAAAAAAAAAATTATCTGGGACCACTTGCATATACAGTATACTAGAAATACATTAATGCAAACCCCTCGTGTTTGTTGTTTATTATTATTGCACCTTGCCTTCAATCCCAGGGATAGGCTCTGTTGTGGACTCTTATATATGGTAAGTAATTGTGCCTTTCCAGTGTTCGCACCATTTTCGACCAATTGGTCCACAACGTAAATAGACTCTACCATGGATTTAAACCTGTTCACATTTTTGAGTATCAATCAATTATAAAAAAAAACCAACTATAACCTACCCCACCTCACCTCTTATTTCTCCCCGATTATAACATATCCAAACACCTATCCCAAACCTATAAATCACATTTTTGGGTATTAATTTTAAAACAATTACTATAACCTAACCCAATCCCCCCCCTCCCATTTTTTTCCATTATAACCTACCCCAATTCCAAAATGAATTAATTGAATTTGAGTTTTATTCAGATTTTAACAATTCACCTGTACCTGTGTCCCTTATTCTGTAGCCATGTGGTTGCATATCATGTAAGTGGACTGCGATTTGAAAACCTGATTTATAACCTGTTTTTTGTTTATTATGATTGCTTTAAAACAAAACTAATTATTATTATTAATAATAATAATTATTATTATTAATAATTATTATTATTATTAATAATAATAATTAGTTTTGTTTTGCAATCATAATAAACAAAAAACATTTATTATTAATAAACATTATTATTAATTATTATTATTTATTATTATTACATGTAGCAAGTTTTATGCAATTGGCTCTTTAAATTTTAAAAGGTAAATACACTAAATATGAGAATATTATTTTATAGAATTTTTCTCTTGTTTAATTAATGCTACCATACTAAATGTATGTAAATAACTGATTACTAATTAACTGTATTGTAATTGAAGGGTTTTTGTCTAACAGGAATGACTGGTAGCTTTTACATGTCTTATATGGGTTGGTTTTACATTGGTTGTTTTAAGAGTCACATAACAGGAAAATAACAGTTTGACAGTTTGTCGGGTTTGCCACAGGTGGCAGGGAAAGTCAGGCACACTGTACCCACAGGATTTGACAACAACTATATCATGAATGGGTAATTTGACTTGAAATGCTTGTCTCACAGTGGAGAAATTGACCAAAATTTTGAAGTAAAATGTCAAAACCTACGTAGGAGTCTTCTATGTTCTCTGTTATGCAGGGTATACTAAATCTCCCCTTGGCTCAAACTACTGAATGGTACATGTAACTGAGTAGTAAGATTTACATTATAAGACTTACAAACATGAACAACATGCATTAAACATACAGTGAGTAGTCATTGCATCTCAAAAATGTGCATAAACTTAATTATGATTGTTTAGTTTATCAGAAATGTTTGGTGCCTTATCAAAGGCTCTTGTTAACACATTTGGGTTGTATTAGGTGGTGAACCCCCATAAACATGCATAATTACATTATATTTGCACATAATATGTTTCCAATTGTTGAACAGTTAGTCTTAATGCTTCAGCATATACATCAATTCCCATATCTGAAGATACTCTGTTTGGGTTAATTATGTTACTAATATGACTGAGGATTTCTTGAGTGTGAGGTATGATAGTTGGAGAAACGACAACATTATTTGATTCAGTACCAGAGGGATACGGTCCTTCAGCATCATCTCCATAAAAATCTAGGCTGTCAGGTTCATCATCCAACATATCCATAGCAAGGGGATTGTTTATATTCAGTAGTCCATTACTCCATATTTGGTTTGGAGTCCAGTTTCTCTCACTTGATAAACGGTGATCATTATACAGTTTTTGAAATTCCTCCAAAGCATAGTTTATCCTGTGCAAATAAACCAGATGAAGGGCAAATAGATGAATTGGGTTTTCAACATCTAAGATCCCAGTTTGCTCCATTGCATAAAAGACATAGTAGAATGCAACAGCAACACATCGAAACACATCACGCCATAAACGCTCTATTCTTTGGTTTCTGGTCGACGAACCAGCTATAAAGCTGCCTCTTCCTGCTCCTTGTTTGGCAACCATAGCCTCACAAACAAGAACATTTTCAACACCATAATCTACCCTCACTCTTGAAGGCCAAATACCTCCATGTTCACCAATTGCATTCAAAAATAGAGATAAAACTGTCTCTGCTCGGTTGTTTGTACTACATTTCAAAAACATGATTTTCCTTGACTTGCCATCTATGCACCCGTGGATAACAAACTGCCAGCGTATTAATGAGTGGTGGCCATCAATATGCCATAAAGAGTTGGGCCACGGGACGTGATAAGAGCGACGAGAAACCAATGCTCCCCAACGTAAAACTGTATGCCTAGGATCTACTCTATTTAAACTTGCACGAATCCGTTGCCTTTGGATAAAGAAACCTTTTGATCTAAAATATCCTGACATGAAAGGTTCACCAGTAGTGGAGCCATGGCGCGATATGTATGACTTAACCATGTCATCAATTTCTCCATCAGTTATGACACTGTAGCGCTGTAAGTTTTGAAGTCCATACTCTTGAACTCTTCGACTAATTGTCCAACGTGACACGCCGAACATGTTAGCAATTTGCGTCCAGGTAAATCCAAGCCCTCTTAATTCTTCAAGTAGTTCTTTAGAAATTTGATATTTTGGTCTTCCCGCAGAGTCACGGCATTCAAACGTTAGTGGTATTTCACTGCAAACAGTTGTATTTAATGACTTTTCATGGTATAACAAGCAAATATTTTCGTTTAGTTCCGCCATAATTGTTGCCAGGTCTTCCAAATCTTTTATATCACTGCTGCAGAGAGGGCTATTGGTTACCAGGCCATGGAGAATTTTAACCAATTGATCAATAAAATCAATCAGTAACAGCATTTTGGAAAGTTCATCCGCTGAAAAGTGGTGATGATTCGAATGTTCCATTATTTCGGTCGATTCTTCTATAGCTAAAGTCAAGTTTTTCAATAGTTCATCCCCAAGGTTTATTGGCAACTCCATATCTGCCATTTTGATTTGCGTCTGTTGGATGTGTGCATGGTCTTTCTAGCCGCGCTCGCCCCAGGAAGATTGAATGAATATTTTTTGGATTGAATGAATATATTTTATTTTGGATTGAATGAATATATTTTAGATTGGATTGAAATATTGTTTGAATTGAATCATAAAATGCTATTTGATTAAATTAAATAGTATCTATGGATTGGATTGAATACATATTTTATTGGTTTGAATATTGCTACAGATGGGCAGGCATATAATTGGTTGACCAATGAAAAAAAGAAAAAAGATTTGAATATATTCATTTGGACGGGGGGTGTTAGAAAGTAGGTGTTGATTCCTAATTATAAATGGAATTTTTATGAGGTCAGGAGGTGTGGGACGGTGTTTTCGAAAATGAAAATGAAAAAGTGAATATGGTTAAACAACAAAAATTATGATTCGACCGACACACAGATTCACTTTTCCTATGTATGTATGAACACATACCATGCATATTCTTGATTTTTTAGAGAGAAAAAAATATATAATTTTTTTATAGAAAAAATATAGAAATTAAAAAAAGTAGAAAAAAAAAGTTTTTTTACCGGTATAAATTGGCCGAGTTGTTGACGGTACGCCAGCATGTTGTCGAATAATCGCGTGTGATATGATCGTTGTTTTTTTTTTTTTGGGGGGGGGTTCTTATTTCATCCCCATACATGGTTATAGGATTGGTATGGTTTTTAGCTTGTAAAATAAAAACGGCGTTTATTTTTTTGGTTTTTTCCCCACATATCCATATTTGGTATGATTTACATTCATTTCCTGTGAAATAAACGTGTATTTTTATTCAGATTTTTTTAGGGCGATCGTATGTTTGATACGTGTATAAGAGACGACATCCCACAGTCATATTACACATACGGATATTTGTAAAACATTGAAAGCAAGATTTTTATGTAGGGTTTCACAGTTGTTTTTTGTTCATTACCCATAACCATATAAAGATTTTTTGTTAGAATTGTTATTTTTGTGTTTTTTTATGAATTTTTATGTTATTTTGTGTTTTTTTTATGAATATTCACACACATTTTTTACACATATTTTGAATATTTGTTTGTCTATGTATGTTTTACATAAAAATTATCATCGTTATTTTGAGCTTTATAATGAATATTTGACTTTATTTGTTACCTTTCTCATGAATATTTGACCTTATATGGCAAGCCGATTGTAGCAATATTCAAAAACTGTTTTTTCAATTCAATAACTCATTTAATTCAATTGTTTTACTCAATTCAACGCTCGTGCAATTCAATAAATTCATTCAATTCAATAAATTCATTCATTCAATTCAATAAATTTTATCCAATTCAATTAATTTTATTCAATTCAATAAATTCATTCAATTCAATAAATTTTATTCAATTCAATAAATTTTATCCAATTCAATTAATTTTATTCAATTCAATAAATTCATTCAATTCAATAAATTTTATCCAATTCAATAAATCTTATCCAATTCAATAAATTTTATTCAATTCAATAAATTTTATTCAATTCAATAAAGCCTGGTTTCTAAGGCAATCTTGTCCCAGAGATAAGACCCTGGGTACGAGGTTGGGTCTTCGTTCGGTTAGCGGAGCCCGCGTTCATATAAGGAGATTGTGTTTGCGCGCGAATTATTCATTCAGATCAATCATGGCAGATCGTGATCGTCTCCGTGATCTTTCTGAACGTTTGAGTGAGGCATCCTCGATTATTTCAACACTTATTCAGTCACCAACACCTTCGCGTACTCCTCCGGTTAGTCGGCCTTCCATTGTACCTTCAATACGAACAAATGCCACCACTGACGTTGGAACAGCACTCAATCGTGCCCGTTCAATGATTTCACAATCCATGTCAAATGGAAGCTTTACACGACTTCATCGCCGAGAACGACTGCGAGCGACTTCAAACACTGCCAATAGTTGTCCACCAGAGAAAAAGAAGAAGGAAGATCAAGTGAAAGTGTTCGAGTTCGTGGTAATGGATATTAGGGAAACTGAAGAGGATATACCTTGGTCGATTTCAGAAGACAAGGTCATAGTTAGAGGCTTATTTGAAATTAAGCGAAGTTCTAAAGAAGCCGAGATTCGACGAGAGATTGGCAAGGCCACGAGAATGAAGTACGGCACTGTAACTGATGATGACTTTGTATTTTTACGCGCAACCCGAAGAAAGTTATCAAAACCTGTCAATTGTGGAGCATTCGATTACAAGCAGCTGAAGCTTTTGGCCGGGCAAGGTTCTGTCTACCTGAAGTTGAAGGACTGGATATACTGTTTGCTGAAGGATGATAACACTGATGATGACAATGGTAAGAATGAAGAATATTTCTTTCTGTGTTGTAAGCTTTTGTGTGTTGGCCATGTAGGGCTTTTTTACAAGTGTCTCGAGCCATTCTAATGATTCTATGAAAAAATATTGGATGATGGCTGTAAAAATTTTACCTTAAATCTAGTGTATAATAAGGGTATTTGTAAAAGGCTTATAATGTTGTTATGGCAACCAAATGTGACTGACTATTTATTATAATCAAATGGTTATACATGTACACTGTACATTTACTTGATCTTAATCACCTATCAATGTTAGTCCCGAGGGAGGGGGGGGGGGTTATTCAAAGGGTGGGGATTTGACATTTTATCATAAAACATTTTCAAATGCCACTCCCTTGGGACAAAATTCCATGTCAAAATTTATCACACCCTATTAGCTGTGCTATGACAAGTAAATATACGTATAAACCAAAAGTGAGATGATATATTTCTCGACAGACTACAGATTTTGTCAACAAACAACATCTCAAAAGATCAACAAGTTTTTACAGTAATATTTTACAAAAAAGAATCAAAAGATAAGAAATTATAAATATTTCATCACTGATGCACTGATAAATATCGACAGATGCATATATTAAACTTAATGAGGTGTTGGATATGCTTAAATTACCTCAGGCTCTTGTGACGACTCCATTTTGACAGCAGAACGAAATCTAGCAGCAAAAAACTCATGCCCAGTCTTCCTCGGCTACAATCAAAATTGACCAAAGTACCCCACCCTCACGGAGAATTCAGTGTCAAAATCTCGACGCTGGGGACATGTGTTTTGATCAAAACACCACCCCTTGCCCCCCCCTCGGGACTAACATTGATAGGTGCATAACTGTCTTGCTTTGGATCTATTTATCCCTAAATGTTCCCTTGTTTTTGTTTCTTCACTAAATCACTAGAGTTAATGAACTCAGCATTTAATGAACATGATGCTACTTCAACATCACAAAATGGACAAACTCAAAATGAAACATTGGGGCCACCTCAACATCTACTCCCTCACCAGTGAATGATCAGACAACATTTTTATCTGAAGGTCAGCATGAAACTCAACATGACCTAACTAGGCCAGGAACTGTGCCTGAAGTAGATATTATTGATGGAGGAGATGACTTGAAAGCTATTAATGATTTGGCTCAGCAGATTGTTGCGTTTTGCAAAGAACATGATATTACTAATCCTATTGAGATACTTCGCCACTTTCAGAAAGTAATGGTATATGGAAGACCACTTCAAGTAGAAAATGTCAGCCAGGTTGTAGAGGGGGTTACTAATGTTATCTTGGTGGACAGATTCAACATTTTGGAAATGGCATTTGATGAAATCAAATCCTTGACAGACTTACGCAAAACTCTTGAAGTGCAGTTCTATGGTGAGGTAAGAATTTTCTACAATACCAACGTCAAGGATTTGAGATATTACAGTATGTCACTGTTTTGGCAGCAGTAGAAAATAGTTGAGGTTTCTATCACATTAGACAGTGGACACCTTTATGATCTTGCCTATAGCCTGTGTCTAAATTTGAAGCCTTTGTATGCAGACTACATGTACCTTAAGAAGGGTGTCCTGCTTAAGAGGGGTTGACAAGTTAAAACATTGTACGAGGTACAGTACAGCATGATAATCATTAATCTTGCTGTAGTTTGTACTTGCTCTGCTGTGTTAAGTTTTAAAACAGTTTTTACAACACTACAGAATTTAACAGTTTTTACAGCACTTCAAAAGAAAAAGCTGTTGGCAGTTGTAGCAGTACTGTAGTCATGACTAGTCATATTCTATTTAAATACAGTAGAGTAATTCACTAATTTGTTTGCCCTTTTATATTAGGAAGCTGAAGACTATGGAGGACCTCGCAAAGAAAATTTAGTAATGATTACTTTCACTGACAATGAAGAGAGGCTAACTTTTTGACCTTTAAATTTAATTTAAAGGTCAAAAATAGGATCTCTATTCATTGTCACTGAAAATACTCGCATATTAGCAACTTACAAATGTAACCAAATCACTTTATATTTTATCTAGTATCAGTGAAGTTTCTTTTCATATTTTGTAATTGTTTAAAATGCTATTATTATAATATAAAATTCTTTTTGCAAACATTTTCTGAAAAACAACAATTTTTACCCAACAAAGGAGGTGCAGTAAATGTCCCCATTCCCCAACAGGGGGGCTGTAGCCCCTCCTACCCCCTTCCACCCCTGTCAATCTCTACAGCTTCTACCTATGCAGATACTGCATTTCAATTTTTGAGGTTGCACACCCTACTAAGTTTTATCTTCCAAGAAAATGCGCACATTACTTTGCATAATGATAAATTGAAAAATACAATGTGCAGTACATGTATGGGGATTTCACAGCTCTTTGCACAACATATTTCATGAAACTGCTTAAATTTAAGGAAATTTAAACTTCTATATATTGAATTTTTCCCACAGGTCTAAGTATTTTGCAAAATGGAAAAATACCACAATTTCTGGGTGAAGATTATCTCACAGACATCTTTGCAGTGAGTGCAAAAGATTCAACTCACCCACAAACTTGCTTGGACTATTTGACGTTAGGATTAAGAAGGTTGGCATATATCAGGTAATGCAATTTTGCTTCTCAATTATTTTTTATTATAGACTTACATGTACTGTAGCTAGAGCTTAACTGTAAATGTCTGTAATCCAATACATTCACCCCAAATCTATATCAAAAGCAGCCAGGCCTCAGATTAAAAATTGCAAACATACTTACAGTGACAGTGACAGACCTGATAGGAGTGAGATTAGGGGTAGCTGCACCAACTTGCCCTGGTTGCCTATGCTACTGAAAATACAGTATTGTAGTACATATGTATTGTTGCAGGGTTCGAATTAACATTTCAAAACTGCATCGCGAAAATGTCGAAAAAGTAGGGGGGCTGGGACTAATCCCCCCCAGTTTCGACTTCCGCTTCGTTATTTCAGACAGAAGCGGCGTTGGGGTTCTGGATTAGACTAGAATTCGAAACGCCGCGCAAAAAAACAACGCATTTATTTAAGCTTGTTTCAAATGTCAAACTCATCAGTGCATAATTCGAACCTTTCCAAGCATTTTACTCATATTAAATGTGACGTTTGAAACTGCAGGCGAAACAACTGTGTCAGAAATGTGTCTAAAATGACAAATGTGTTTTATTTTTGCGCTCAAAATCGCACTGAATTATGAAAGATAAATTTACAGTAGTAGTGTTTCAGTTTCACGACGTTTTTATTGTTATGATGCGATGTAACGTGAGAACTATCCAAGGCTGTTTTGTAATAAACCAAAACACGCTGCGAAGAAGTTATTGGAAGGCACTCAACGGTTACTTGGCATCGCGATTTTGGAGTTTTTATGTTTGTTTTGGATCGCATATTTCAAAAAGTGCATCGCGATTTGCGAATCGCGATATGTTAATTCGAACCCTGTGTTGTTATTAAAGGTTATACCTGTAAATACAATACATATACTTTTAGTAGCTGATGTTAAATCACAGTTGTAATATACCAATATTCCAAGATGTAATTGTTATTTGGCTAAGCAAGACTAACCTGACTTACTGTAACTAGTGTCTATTTGCCTAATTACAAGTTACCCAAGAGACTGGCACTAATTGTTAATTTGTCATGAAAGATCTGCTAGTGCCAGTCTCCAAATGTGGCTTGAAATTAGATAATACTGTAGGCTGAATTGTCAGGTCCCAAGACCAGTTTCTACATTGTAAAATTGCTTGGCAGAATAACGAGCTCTTTTCTTTCACAATTTTATCAATTACATAAACTATAATACATTTACTGCAATTTTAAAACAAAAATTGTTCTTTCTTTATCTCTTGTTCATCTTCTACAGTACCTATTGAAGGCCATAGATTAGTGTTCAAATGATTGTAAAAAAAATATTTTCTCGTCAGAATACTTTTACCTTGTTAACTATGAGTTCTACATTAATTTCTAGTTGTTTCCCCTGTGGCCATTTATCTGCTTTAACTCCTCATACTTTTCTGTCTTTTTAACCAAATAATCAGCATACGTAAGCTCCTAAACCATCATGTTATAGGCTTTTTTATCACAAAAGTGGAAGAACTGAAGAATATTGACCACCATTGTTATGGAGCTGACATAATATTTATATGCACTGTTTTCATTCTCTTAAGGTTGTATCTCAGTTACCAATATTTCTGTATTTACTGCGACCCACTTCAAAGAGTTTAACATTTAAATCGATTGTCCAACTACTAAAGCCAGAATTCAGCGCTGAAGGCTCAAACAGTAGAAGATACGAGAATGCTGTTTACACCACATTTCAGAAATACCTTAGGGAAGTATCAAGTAAGCCCAAACTGACTATTTAAATAGGGATTCGCTGTATGGTTGCTGAGCTTATTAATTCTTTCTAGTAAGCCTTTTTATTATTAATTTGCAGGTGGTCTTTCTAGTAAGCCTTTTTATTATTAATTTGCAGGTGGTCGAAGGGCTGGACTCGCTTTAAGCAATATTTTACAGTTTGCAACTGGTGCTGATGAAGAACCAGTACTTGGCTTTGGAACAGGACCAACGTTAACATTTTATGAAGTAGAACAGTCTTTCCTACCAACTGCCAACACTTGTGTTTGCTGTCTAAGGTTACCACGGCCATCACTGGAAAAAGCACTCCCTGATAATGAAGAGCTGTTTTCGCCATATGACCTAGCCTTCCTAAATGCTTACTTTGGGAATAGATGACTTGTTTTCATACCCTACCATGGACAGCATATGTTATTTTTTGGCCAGTTGACATCTTAAAACTCTTGATTATATTTTATAATATTCTGATAATCTACTGTACTATGTTACAAAAATCAGTTTGTTACTCTTGACAAAGGACAATTGTAAGGTAAATACTTTGTATGAGCAGATATCATTGACAGCCACTGTACTTAGTGTTTTATTAATCCCATTCACTAAAATGGTGGACATACAGTAGCATGTCTGCACACCCAGTCTTGCATTGTTATAAGTTGCAAGAGCTACTGTACATTTACAGTGTATGTGTAGTTTGTTTCTGTAATGACAGTGTTACATGTCATTTTATATTGATATTTTTACTGTTTTATATGAAAAGAACAACCATGTTAAAAAGGTATGTATTGAAGCAAAAATAGTTTCAATTAATTACAACTGAGTTTGTGGTTTTACATTATGTTCCCATTTTAATAATGGTATAAATTTAAGTGGGTTAGTATAATGAAACAATGTTCCACTGTTGTTTTTGGATCTTTACCGATTCTCACCTGAAACAATCCAGTTTTCTACTAAGTTCAACACTTCAACATAAATGTCAATTCCCATTTGCGTTGAGGGTCTTAAGGGATCTATTCCTTCCAGGGCTACTGTTGTAAGTTCACTAGGATGGTTGAAATTAATAGCTGGAACAACTACATTATTATTGGTTTCTTCAAATGGTCAAGGTCCATCAGGATCATAGCCATAATGCTGTGAATCATCAGGATCTTCATCCAACCTTTCCTGTGCCAAAGGGTTGTCTTCATTCATCATGCCATTTAACCACATTTGGTTGGGGGACCAATTGTTTGCTGTCCCAATACCATGGTTGTTAAAAGCTTCTTTGTACTCGCAAAGTGATTGGTTGATCCTTGGCAAAAAGGTATGGTGCAGTGAAAACATGTGAGTGGGATTATCTACGTAAAAAATGCCGGCATCCTCCATTGCATAAAACGCATAGTAAAAATAGTGAAGAACACAACGGAACACATCACGCCAGAGTCGTTCAATTCGTTGGTTATGAGTAGAGGGGCCTGCTATAAAGCTACCTCTACCCTACCCTCTTGCCTCCATCATAGCATCACACACAAGGACGTTTTCCACTCCTTTGTCTACACGAATGCGTGAAGGCCATAGTCCCCCATCTTTTTCAATAGCATTTAGAAACAGTGAGAGAACTGTTTCTGATAGGTTGTTGGGGCTGCATTGGAGAAATATGATTCTTCTAGAAAAACCATCAATGCAGCCAAGGACAACGAAGCTCCAACGTATGAGAGAATGGTGTCCATCCAAATGCCACAGAGAATTGGGCCAAGGTACATGGTACTTTCTTCGCTGGACCAGGATTCCCCATCTATGAAGTGCGTTTGCGGGACTAAGTCTTGACATGCTTTCTCGAACTCTGCTCCTTTGAACTCGTATGCCAAGAGAGCGTAAATAACCAACAATATATGCGTGTCCTGATGCTGTTCCATGACGATTCATGTAATCTGTTATAATTGCATCCAGTTCACCATCCAACATTAAATTAAACTCGCTCATAGATTGCAGCCCCAACTCTCTTACTCGTCTGTAAACCGTCCATCTAGATATGCCCAACATGTCTGCTATCTATCTCCAAGAGAACCCATAACCTCGAAGGTCTTCTATCATCTCGGATGGGATTTCAAACGATGGTCTTCCAGGCTCGCCAGTGCGGTTGACACTGCACTGAACTTGGGTGGTAGTTGTTGGCCGTGCTAGTAGGTCTGAATAACGTTGTTGTAAGCAAACCAGTACATCAGAAAACGCTTTTGCTAGAGAACTCCAATGAACTTGATCGTCACTGGATATTTCAGACGCTGATCTCAAGAAGCTAACTGTTTGATCCACAGCTACTATTTCTGTCTGTATAGCATTTAGATTGATACAATCGGTCTCCCATAAATATTCAGCCTTGTCCAGAACTAAATTGAGGAAGTCTGCTATTTCTTCTCCGAAATCAGAGTTATCTAAGCGTGTAGCTTCGCTGCTTTGTACTTCAGAGGCAGAGGCCATGTTTCATTTATGATGCAATCGACGGCAACTGAGCGAAGACCCTGGGACGAGATTGCATTAGCAACCAGGCTTTATTGAATTGAATAAAATTTATTGAATTGAATAAAATTTATTGAATTGGATAAAATTTATTGAATTGAATAAAATTTATTGAATTGGATAAAATTTATTGAATTGAATGAATTTATTGAATTTAATAAAATTTATTGAATTGGATAAAATTTATTGAATTGAATGAATTTATTGAATTGCACGGGCGTTGAATTGAGTAAAACAATTGAATTAAATGAGTTATTGAATTGAGAAAACAGTTTTTGAATATTGCTACAATCGGCTTGCCATAACCTTACTCTTTACGTTTATATCGTGTACATATTTGGTATGATTTACATTAATTTCTTGTGAAATAAATGTGTGTTTTTTTCACCCTGATGTATATATATATGTTTAATATCCGTTTGTAAACAGCATTAGACGAAGTGTGATATTACAACGATAAAGATGTCAAACGAGAACGAGAAGAAGAATGTATCGAGAATCGATTCGTTAATTTTGACAAAAAACACACAACAAGTGAACGATAACAAAGGGGTAATTTGGGTTTCTTCAGTAACCCGGTTCGTTCAAGAACAATTAAGCAAGGATATTGGAGAATTAGCTGGGGATGTGCAAAAAATCCTGAATGAAAAACTGAGTGAGATTAAACTCGAAGACGTCGAAGATGTTGATATGTTGTACTGTTTGAAGGAGCAAATAAAGCGGATTGTGGAAAGGAAGATTGCAAAACTATACGGGTCAAAACGATTTGAACAACAAGATATGGATGCGTGTACGCGTGTATGCAACTTGTTGAACAATCATCCCGGTGTTTTAACGGATTTAATTCGTAATTGTGAAGACAAATGAGAGAGACAACAAGAGATGGAATACACAAGCATCTCTGATGACATTGACGAATTTATGTATAAGCATTATTAGTAAATAACCAGACTTTTTCTCGTATGACATTGGTAAATATATGTTTAAGTAAAATAACCAGATATCGTTTCATATGACATTTGATTGATATATGTGATTTAATTTTAATATCCGGTTGTAAACGAAAACAGCTGTTCAGCTTTTATTTACATGAATTTACATATAGGCCGTGGACTGAGGACCTCTATCTTTCAGTTTCGTTGCACATGTCGCGAAACTAACCTATTTTATCACAAATGAACAAAAAATAATGTAAAAAATAGCAACTGACCTGACCCCATTGGTTAAAGTTGCACAATTATGAAATAATCGCCGTCAAAGTTGATAAATAACTGTGCTCGAAATCTGATATCCCGCCATTTTGTTTTGGTGCACGCGTGGCCCTCGCGGGGAAATCGGCAGGCTGACGTCGGGCTGCAAAAGGTTTTTGGCCTGTTTACTACATGTAAATTTAAAGATGGCGGCGGAAGTGATAAGAAAAACCCACTTGAAGTCATGTTTTATGCATTTTGACGACGTTTGTGAAACGCTGTTTCCAATAACCAAAGCCCGACTGGAGAAATTTGTTGAATGTCGGAAACAATGGGTGAATTTCAAGTGTGAACAAGCTGCAACATGCCGAAAGTCATACGAGTCTTTCTCGGATGAAAATATTTTAAACTATTTAAACGAAGAGGTATTTGAACTAGACTGGCCTAATCATAAAACATGTTACAAGCGTCTATGTGATGTGGAAAAGATTCGCAGAGAAGAAAATAATATAAGATCTAAAGTAGAAAAGTCATCACCGGTCGAAAAAGTGCAGGCGAAAACTGAGAGTGAAAAAAGAAAATCGGCACGTTTTATATCTGGGGCCAACAGTGATATCAATATTAATATTGAAAACGCTTCCAAAAGGCCCAAACATGTGTTGCCTGAACGATGCATTATATGCCAAAAACAATCACCTTGGTTTAGAAAAGACAAGGTAAGCATTTTATGTTAATATTATTGATTCATAATTCAGAATAAGACATAGGAATGCCTTTTTCAAAAAATCTTGAATTGATCAGGGGTGTCAGTGTACCTAGCGAAGAGTATAATCAGCAGTCACAATTAGTGTGTGTTACACTACCTTTCATTTTTTTCAAGGTAGCTAATATGCTTATCTTAGCATCTCTATGGGTTATGGAGCTTCCATTTTAACATTCAATATCCATACAGAATGTTTTTTGAATGGCAATGGATGATAGAAAGATAGCAGTATAAATTGTTACCAGAAACCTAATTTAGCTTTAAATTTTGAAATTTAAGATGTCTGGCAAACGAATGAGAGTTCCTTCGATGTTATGTGAGACACTGAATGCGGGACTTCTGCGGGAAGCTGCAGAACGAAAGCAAGATGAAAATATCCTAGTCCATATACGGGGACGTGATTGTGTAGCCATTGAAGTAAGATATCATAAAATATGCTATACCAACTACACCAATTTTCTGAGGTTCAACAAAAGTCCCTCTGAAGACCAGAAATTTGGACACATGTATCAAAAAGGCTACCAAAAATTTTGTGAAGAAATTGTTGAAAAAGAGCTTATTGCAAAGAAGCAGATCAGGTATATGACAGATTTGTTTAATGAATTTTTGCAGTTTGTTAAAAAAGAAGAAGGTCTTGATGCAACGCCCTTCAGGGCTTTCCGGCTCGAAGATAGACTGTCTAGAGCATACCCACAACTTGTGTTCCATAGACCTAACGTAAGAACGAAAAGTGAAATAGTTTATGTAGAAAATCTGACGTCATCGGACCTATTGGATGAACATATGACTTTAAAAACTATGCATGATGTGGAAGAAGTGAATGATAACAGCAGTAATTTAACATCTGTTCATACAAACGAACTTCATGTGCTTTACCATGCTGCAATGATTTTACGTAACATAGTACAAAGCAAATCTGGCCAAAGTACTCCCTGGCCAGTGGCGGATCAAGCTTGCGCGGGGCCCCTGGCACAAACATTACTTGGCCGATAAATCCCCCCCCCCCCAAAAAAAAGACTATGCACAGGAAGATATCAGAGAAATTTTATAACCAAAATAGTACTATTTACAAACAATGTTTCTGCAAAATGTTTTACAAAAAAGGAACTTTTCTGGCCTTTGCAGAAGCAAAATCATTTGCCAGCTTTGAGAAGTCAAGCGAACGTAAAATGTCTGATTCCATACTCATCAGTGATAGAGCACTTAAGCGTGTCTGTCCCATCGTGCTACGCGAAACACTCTTTACACGTTTCAGTTTCGAGAATGAGCGCTCCCCCGTGCAATTGCTGACCATCATGGTGAGATAAATACGCAAAGCAATTTCCACATTTGTGAAGGTTTCACTTAGCTCATTCTGTTTGAGATTGAGGAACATCAATAATTCAATGGACCTCTTCTTGTCCTCCTCTTGTGGAACTCTCATCTTCCGAACTTTTGCTCCAGGTTGCAACGGCTCAAAGAAGTAATAAACAAACTGGACGAGTTCGTTAGGGAAGGTTTCTTCTAAATCGTCTGGATAGGCTTCAACAAGCTTTCGGGCACCAGCCTTCACATCCTCGTCGCACATACTGCTAAGCTGCGAAAGGAAGCCAAATCTCTCGGAAACGGTCTTGTAGCCAGCGATTCTTTGCTTCAAAGCAGCACAGACGTGGTCGATAATTGCGAAAAACACTTCCACACGAAATTTGACGCCGCCCTGCAAAACTGTATCCTCCGCTGCACCTTCGTCGCCCTGGAAGATTCGTCGATTTCGTTTGCGGGTACGCCTTGAAGCATCTGCGTACTCACTATGGCCGCACCTTTCTACACCTTTCTTCTCATAATCGTTGAATTTCTCCCGGAGTTGCTCCACAAATATCAAAAGCGAATCCAGCAAATTTACAGCACAATTCAAGGGTAAACCGGCTTTCTGAAGCGAACAACTTGTTTTCTGGAACTGTTGCAGTATGTCATTCCACAATTCAAGTAAAATTGCAGTTTCAAGCTTTTCAAGACGTTTGAGAAGCCCGGACACTTCGTTTCTTGTTTCTGCAGATTGTTCCAAGTCAGCTCCAATTTCTTCCAAGGCATTCTTGTTTTGCTCGTAGCCATTGCTCAGTGCTTTCACCGCATCACCTCGTGCTGACCAGCGTGTCTCCGACAAAGATTTGTCGACAGGCAGTCCCTCGAGATGCTTCTTTAGAATTGCCCAGCGATGAGTGGATCCGGAAAAGAAATTGTAGAGACTCTGAATCAGGTTAAACATTTCACTGCCCTCTGAACAAGCTTCTGCAGCGTGTTTTCCAACCAAATTGAGCGAATGGGCAGAACAAGGAACATATTCGGCATATGGTGAACTTTTTCGAACGACAGCTTGCACTCCATTGTACTTTCCGCTCATGTTCGACGCGTTGTCGTACGACTGTCCACGACACAGTTCAATAGGAATGCCTTGCTCAGCCAGAAACTTCAGCAAGTGATCGGCAATTTGGGCTCCAGTGTGACCATACATGGGTAGAAATGTAAGGAATCGCTCGACAGGACCAGTAGATTTAACATATCGGATTGTTACTGTTAGTTGGTCAATGTGTGTTACATCCGGGGTGGAATCAACAGATATAGAATAGTGGATCAACGATTTGACCTCTTCTACAATGGCGGAAAGAACTTCTTTGCCCATGAGTTCTATAACTTCTTCGCAAATCGACGAAGACAAATAGGAAGCATGTCCTTTGCCTTGGTTGCCATGCATTTGGATGTGCTGGGCCAGAAAGGGGTCATATTCAGCCAAAAGCTCAACAATCCCCAAGTAATTGCCGTTGTGTACCGAGCCAACTAGCTCATCTTTACCGCGAAAGGCTAGACCACGTTCGCACAAAAACTTAATAACGCTAACCAGTCGCTTCAGCAGCTCTCGACCATAAGACACTTCATCCTCGTATTGCTTAACCAATGCTGTATCAACGGTGCCCCCTCTCAACTTCCGTGTGCGCAGGGCAATCATAGCTTCGCGATGGCCTGCGCTGTTTTCATGACTGGAGATCTGTTCACCCGCATGTTTCCAGTCGTTGTATCCGACGACAAACTGGGAACTGAATTTCGTAGACATTACTTTGCATGCAAAACAGTATATCCGTCCGGTTATCTTCGAGTAGCACAACCATTTGCGATCAATTGTCTCACCTGTGCGTGGAATTTTTGTGAAATATGAAAGCTGACAGTAGCGATCAATCTTTTCGCTTCCACACATTTTGGCTGACTCGCGAAATTTACCAATATTGTCAATATGTCGACAGTCATCACTTCCACGTGCAATCCAGAACTTACGCATATCATCAGGTAATATATCGGGCCAAGCACCAAGATCGTTTGGGAAATTGTGCCAGTGGCAGTCAGATGCTAACGGAGCTTGTTCAGACTGTTCTTTCGACTCTTTGTTATCCTTGGCCTCATCCCGAATGCATTCGGCTCCAGTTTCACTAACATCTTCATCAGCAGCCATAACAATGCCCTCAACGGCCATGGAGCTTTCACTGACCGAGTCCGAATGATCTTCATTTATGGCATTGGTTCAAGTGGAAGGAGAGAAGGCATCGCCACTACCTGGATTAGAGCTTGTCAAGTAAAATTGATCAAGACGGCGCATTTGCGCTTGCTCCTTCTTCTCTTGTTCTTCTCGCTGTTGTTTCTTCTTGCGTTTTTGGTGGCCAGATAAATAGTCAGTGCGGCCACTGTCTCTTTTGCGACCACTCATGGCGAATGGCGATTGACAAATACAACCGGAGTTGTATTTGTGCTACAACCCGAGGCGAAACATATCAGTTCGGCCTCGGGGGAGAACTGCTTTCGGTGCTCCTACTCGCTTGTCGCTATGGTGCAAGGCACGCGTCCAGCAGCTCGGATTACATATAACATATTGAACGCGCCGACACGTTTTGCGGACATTTCTCGCAAACGACCTCTAGGAAGCCAGACAAGTGTAAGTTGAAAAGTCGTAAACATCTTGATTAGAACAACAGTGACGTTTGTGACACGAAACTATCAATATGATTGGAGCGAAGAGCCTGAATAATATCGAGATTATCTTTCCCAAAGTTTATGATAATTATGAAAGCGGGATGAATTAAATACAAATATTATTCGGAGTTAGAGAGCTCCATATGGCGTTTCAGCTACATCATACATGTACTAGAGTATTGGTAGGACCGTAATTAGTTTTTATATCTTAAAGGTAGGTGTATATTATCACGTGCAATACTCTAGTCTCTATGACTCTATCAAATCTCTGCTTAGAACTAAAAAAATTGGCTTTGCGAAGCGCGGGGCCCCTCAAACCGCGGGGCCCCTCAAACCGCGGGGCCCCTGGCACCTGCCCATACTGCCCCCCCTTGATCCGCCACTGTCCCTGGCCACCTATAGCATCTGACCTCACAATGGAAAATGCAAAGAAGGTTGTACCTATTCAGCTTTTTAATTTTCTGGCATGGATGTCAGGATCATCTGATGATGCTCAACTGGAAGAACATATAAATGTGGATAAAAGTAGATATAATAAACTTATTTCCATTGCTCAAGACATAGTGCATGTCACTTCTGATGGACGTAAGCTCACACCCAAATCTATATCACTTGCAATGGCATTAAGGCAGCTTACTGGTTCTTCTTCTGTGCTGAATCTTGTCCATAGTTTTGGTCATTGCATGTCTCATAAGTTTGTTCTTAGACATGAAACAGCTCTAGCGCAGCTGAGTATTTCCGACAAAGGCACTTTGCCTCCTGGATTTTTAAAGAACACACCTACAACACTAGCATGGGATAATGACGATTTTTGTGAAGAAACCAAAACCGGGAAAGGTACTACCCATGTCACCTTGGGCATTATCCTACAGAGATCTGAAGAGATAGATTCTCAAATTGTTAAAGAAAGGAGAAGTTTGCCAAGATCAGGATCTTTGTCTGATATCTCAGAGCCTATATATCCATACATGCTTGGCAGAAGAGTCACAGTTGATCTTCGTGATGCCATCACAAGTTTGCCACTGGATGAGGAAAGTCACAAATCAATTCAAACTGAGAAAAGGAAACAAGATGTAGCATTTGTTATTTTGAGGACTGTAGAAGCGTTTCAGCCACAAATGCCTGACTGGACAGGGTTCAACACTGAACTTGAGTCTAAACACATTCCTAGCCTCACAAACATTGGATACTTGCCAATAATTGATGCTTCACCAACTGAACTGTCTACGATAAATACTATTCTTAAGAGAAGCCAAGAAATAGCAGACTTGTTAGAATTACAATACATTTGTCTGGTATTTGACGAATCCATTTACGCGAAAATACAACAGATAAGATGGAAAGAGCTGATCTATTATAATAGGTTTATTGTTCGCCTAGGTGACTTTCACATGGCTATGTCATTTTGTGGAGCCATCTCTAAGTTGTTCAAAGATGCAGGATTAAAGGTATGTGACTGTGTGAATGTGCAAAAAGTAAAGAAAAGATATTGAGAAATAATTACTCGCAAAATTTTAATTTCAGGACCTTTTGATAGAGTCAGACATTGTAGCTCTTGGGTCAGTAGCTGGTGTCCTATCTGGCAAACATTATAATAGGAGCTTGCGAGCACACAAAGTCGTGTACGAAGGATTAATGCGACTTCTTTTCCAATCATTCTTGAGAACTCAGTCGTCAGAGAAGCAACAACAGGTTCTATCATTAATTGGTAAGTTTGCACGAAAGAAAGATAGATTTACTGTGATGCATAAAAATGCTGTTTGGTTGATGTTTCACATACTTATAACATAAAGCCAGAACTATAACGTTTTGGGCTAAGGCCCTTCGTTTCTCACTGACATCCACACAAAGGGTAATTGCTCCAAACTTCGAAGTTCTGCTTTATTTTTAAAGTAGTTCAATGATTTACCAAATAGCCTTAATTTGTTAACATCGCTGCCTAAACTCTATTATGATACATATACATATATACAATGCGGTCAATAGTTTAGTTATCAAGTTTCATTGTACAAACAATCGCTATCAAAAATAAGTTTTCATGATCTCTCTAAAACCGCTTGATAAGCGCAAGATTTACTGTTAGTAGATGTAATATTTTCTGTCTCATTTAATGCAGAATGCATTGCTGGATCCTATCCAAAAGAACAATTTCATGACTACCTTACCTCTCCTGAGTTTGAAGCACTGTCAAGTTCCCTCGATACTTTTGCCAAATCACGCTCTACCCTCAACCCTACATTTGCACTTTGGTTGATGTATCTTGAAATGGTTCAAATTTTGCTGTTATTTGTCCGTGCAACAAGGGAAAACAATTTAGAACTACACTTATCAGCGGTCAGGTCAATGCTCCCTTGGTTCTTCGTGGCAGATAGAGTTCATTACGCAAGATATGGGACGATGTACTGGCTTGAGATGTCATGTTTGGAAAACACTCATCCAGGTAATGTACTGCATTGAAGTCATTAGAGAGGTTTAGCAAAGATGACGCGACATCAAAGACGACGTGAATATGGCGTGGCACATTAATGAAATTTCATGTGCCACGCCATTTTCACGTCGTCTTTGTTGTCGCGTCGTCTTTGCTAAACCTCTCTATTATATGGACTTATGTCAGAATGCTCACTTTGCCGACTATATCAATCAAATATTTGTTCTATAAAAAGTGGTTGTCTTTTATGAAAAAAGTATGTCTTTACTTTATCCGAAAACATTTGCTTAAAATTATACAGAATACAAAACTCATAATTATTAATGTTTAAGAACTGGGGTTTGGATGGGTTAGAGAGTCAAATTCGGGTAAATACGAAGTGACCTAAAATTATTATGTTTTGTGGTTGGCTTCGAAAAACAAAAGTGATCAGTGTTTATGAATCGTTCGTTAGAAAGATGATTTCTATATTTCAGTGTCTTTTATTGTTATAATAAACCAAACACAAAGCCCGTTTATATAGGTTGGTGGCGACCCTCGAATTATTTATCGGATGGTGCAGAAAATAAACCTGCATGTCCACCGTCACGAATACAACGTCTTGCTCAAGAGAGCATACAGATGAACGAGTTTTGTATAATTTGTTGTTCCAAAATTTGTAACATTCGCTTCATAAAACAATTGCGGGTTGTTGATCAAATTGTTTGATTAATGATTACTGTATATGGCATTTTAATCAAAATTTCCTTACAATTTGGTTTTGATGCATTCCCAAAGATCGTTAAACAAAAAAAGAGAGCATAATCATCCAAGAAATATTTTAAAGTTCCATTTCCTTGATGAAAACCAATATTAACGATTAAATGGTAGCGGTTGTCAAGTTAGTTACTAGCCGCTAGGCGTTTTTTCCAATTATCAATTCAAAAAAATGTTTGCTCACGTTTAAACGAAGCAATTTCGGCCAATATTGGATAAAAACGTGCACGGCGTAAATCAAAATTTAAGTTAGACAATTTTGAATGCAAAGAACCTTGTTTAAGGGTAATAGCTATTTAGTTTTTAAGTTATACTAAATTCAACAGGTGAATTTCTTTTTGCGCCACCCGGTATATTTATATGTGAAAAGCTTAATATATTTACAAACGTCTGTGCTTTGTTTTGAGGTGCACTGGAGTCAGTGAAAGAAATCTGGACAGGCCAACGCCAGCAACGCTATGGATTTTCATCGACAGCGTGTGATCAAGTAATGGAGCAGACCTTCAACAGAGACTCCAAGACCAAGGGAGGTATCACAGGATTTTCATTGAACAAAAGTGCAGTGAAAAGATGGATATTGTCTCAGTCCCAGAGAGGTTCCATTACTAGACAATGTCATATTTTAGCTGGCCTTGAAACCACAGACAGGTTTGTCTTAGCCGTATACAGTAGTTAAATATAGAAAATGCACGGGTAATAGTGATAACAAAGAAATTGATTCTAGCATTCGGCTGTGTATATTGCATTTCTCAGTCCTCACATATTTTCTTTCATTTATTTTAGAAAACGTAAGGAATTAGACTCCACTCAGATTGCAAGTCACAACTCCAATGTTGCTGCTGTTGTAGAGAGAATTTCAAACATGATTAATCCTTTCGATACAGATATTACCGAGCATGTTAATATAACAAGTGGAGCAGTAGCTCAACCAGACGTCAAAAATGATTTACTTTCTGCAAGCATTATTGGGGAGAAAAAACTGGGCGAGTTCATTAAGGAGAAGGTTACGTCAGAGGAACCGGACATATTCTCGAGTATCACGGCAACAAAACTTAAAACATTTACGGTGAAGAAAGTATCTGTGAAAGCGCAGACAAGTAAAGGGAAAGTCGTCGAATTGAAAAATGACTCAAAGTTTATTGCTCGCTTACTTGCCTTCGGAGAATCGAGAGAAATTGACATAGAGAACCTAATGATGTACAGTTTGCGAAAGTTTCCACGACCGTTCGCCACAGAAAATGGCGATCTTGTTAAAACAGCTAAGGTAAAATTGCTACATGCTATAGAAAGTCGCTGTCAGGGATGTTTATTGGATACAATACCTCCAAACAATGCGTTGATAATTGATGGTATGGTCGTTATCCAGACAGTGAAAGATTTACCACAGACATTCGGTGTCTTGGCAGAAAGAATAATCCAACGAATTATTATGACAGCCAAAAGCTTAAATGCATCTCGTGTGGATTTTGTTACCAATCAATATCCAGAAATAAGCATTAAAAATTTGGAAAGGAGCAAAAGAGCAGAATCAGGATCAACCCTAATAAAGATATGTAACGGAAGCCAAAAGCTGCCTAGACAGTTCAAGAAGTTTCTTTCTCTCGGGAAGAACAAGGAAGCTCTTGTTGAATTTATGTATAGGTTTGTTTTTATTTTAGCCACATATGTCACACGCAAGTTTTACATGTACGAGTGTTAACGTTCCTTGTAGGACATTCGTGCTAATGTTAAAATACCTGGTTTTCTGGTATCTTTTAACACACATAATATTATTTGAATGGCTTTTTTATATTAGGTATTGTGGAGAGATGCACGACCTAGCAGCGCGACTTGGATCCATGGAGCTGTTTTTTACACATGGATGGCAATGTCACAGATTTTGGGTAGATGCAGATGGGTTATTAGCAAGCAGTGATGTACCAGAACTTCTGAATGATCATGAAGAAGCAGATACGCGAATGCTCCTTCACGCGAAACATGCATCGTATGACTATGATACCGTTGTCATTAAAAGCCCAGATACGGATGTGTTTGTTATGGCAGTTGGCCACAAATGCTCTTTATATACATCTTTATACTTTGTGACAGGATCAGGTGATAAGGTCAGAGTAATTTACATTGGCCACATTTGTGAAGAGCTAGGGAGCGATCTTTCATCAGCACTTATTGGATTTCATTCATTCACAGGTATTGTACAGCATATTGTCTGCAGAAACCACGCAAGACGCATTTGGCTAATACAGTAGCACAACGTCTTTTACATGTTTATTTTATGTAGGTTGTGACAGGGTTAGTGCGTTTTATGGGAAGGGAAAATTGAAGCCATACAAATTGTTTGCTGAATCTCCAGAGTTTGTTAATACTTTTAACGCCATTGGACGTGAATTCTCGTACGGAAAGGAATTACTAACAAAATGTGAAAAGTTTGTTTGTCAATTGTATAACCAATCTAACGCAACTGAGGTGAATAAGGCACGATTAAATCTTTTCCGTCTCGGACTTTTCAACGAGGAGTCCATGCCGTGCACAAAAGACGTTCTGTCAAAGCACCTGGATCGTGCAAATTATCAAGCGACAATGTGGAGAAGAGCTATACTCCCGATGATATATGCACCTGATATTACCAACCATGGCTGGGCTGTCGAGAATAGTATTGTATCTATCGAGTGGATGGATTTACCGCCAGCACCTGACGGCGTCTTAGAGAATGTCAATTGTGGATGCAAAACTGGTTGTTCAAGTAATCGATGCTCTTGCTTTAAGGAAAATCTTTCCTGCACCGCCCTTTGTCACTGTCAGGAATGCATCAACCATTCTGAAACTGCAAATGAGGATTCAGAAAATGAACTTGAAGATATCGAAATTGATGATGACTTAAGTGAATGCGATGGCGAATATTGAGATAAAACATACTGTAACCTTGTGCTATTTTGTAATGCATTTGTTATCCAAAGGCCTCAATGTCTAGGAAATTTAAGTAGATGGAGAAAACTTGATTTTTCAAGGCCCTGAGAACGAAGTTGTTGATTTTGAACTATTTTGGGGGATAAACATTTCCCTTACCGAACGCGTATAGTATTCATTTAAAGTTGTTGTTAAAGCTTGAATATTTATGCAAAGTAGGTCCATCAGCGTGTGCTGTTCTCCCTGAAAGCCCATTTACAACCTTTTCTAAAAGAAATGTGTCTCAGCACGAACTTTACTGAAATAAAAAAAAACTTTTAACGAATTTCCAGGTAATAAAAAGAAGGCAGAGAGCGCTTTTCAAAATATAAAAATGCTGACTCGGCATCTTCTGAAAATATTTGATCAACGATATTTCCGTAACGATTTACTGAAAGTACGTAACATAATAGAGTTTTCTAGTCGTCTTATGTAGGTCTATCAGATGGCATTGTAAAATCGAAGCATTTCTAAAATTTTTGTTCTTCGAACACATAGATGACGTCATCTCAAGAAAAAGGCCCATTTCTCCTTGTTGTGCACACTTTTCGTATGGGGCCACCTAAATTATTTAAACTGCCTTACATCTTTATAAGTTTACGAAAAAATGAACTAGTTTCGCAAGATGTGCAACGAAACTCGTTTTCCAGGCACTTTTTTTGCCTTCAGTCCACGGCCTAATACAGAACAAATCATGTTCGATCAAGAATGTTTTAATGTCTTTTAGTCTTTGTAGACGAGTTCTACATACGAATGCTGGTTCACGTAATTTATTAAAATAAGATATATAACAAGAAAATAATAATAACAAAAGCTTTTAAAAGTCCCTTGAACTGTCCGATCACACAACAAAAGCGCCGAGCCTCAAAAACATGTGTTCGCACTTTTTGGCGATGACGTAAACGAAAATAAACGTCAAACGAAGTTTTTGTCACTTAGCGAAAATCGCTTCCACATTTCCCCCTCCCGGATTCCTCGGGATCCGTCTACAATCCTGGACAAAATTGTTGGGACACTGGCAAACTAAATTAGCAAATTTCCCGCCTTATACAAAATGGACACAAAATTTCCCCCTCCCCCCGGCACAATGTTGCATTTGGTAAAAAAATCTTCGCAGGTGCCTAGTCCAACATTGCATTGGGGGAAGGGGGGAGGGAGAATAAAAGAATTCCTTTAAATAACATAAGTTTGATGTGAATAGCTAAAGACAGGAAGTTGTGTAAGAGATTTACACGTGGTGTCCCAAGGACTTTTGGCCAGGATTGTCTGAGTGTGAAAATAGAAGAAAATTGATTTATAACTTTCTTTGAACGCTATTTCTAAGCTGCAAATGTGAACCAGTTATACTTCACGACATATATCTTCATATATCGATATGTTTCAATGATAAACGTCACACGATACAACAGTTTTACAAGTTAAAACGCATGATTTAAGCCTTTGACGTTGTTGTCAAGGTGTGGCGAAATTATATCACGTATTCAGGTGGGTATAAATAAAAGTTACAACGGAGGACTGAAATACGAAAACATATTTTCTTTGGACAATTGTCACCGTTACAGCCACCATGGTTTACACTAGCAACATATCTGACAAGAAAAGAGCATTAGCCGTATATTTAAGAAATGAATCTGGGGCGTCTTACAGGGACATCGCAATAAAATGTCGCATATCAAAGTCTTCAGCAGAACGAATTTGCAAAGTAAACCTAAGAGACGTCAAACTCGGCGCAAAGGCTGGCCGACCGCGAAAAGTAAATGAGCGCAGTGCTCGAACATTGATTCGAACATTAAAACAATCAAGAAAAAACAATATAAACGTGACTGTTAAATCGTTAGTAGAACAGAGCGCGGTCTAAAGTTAAATATGGCCAGTCGCCGAACATTCTCCCGTTGTCTAAACGAAAACGGGTACGGGTTTTTCTAAGCAAGGAAAAAAGGATTATTAAGCAATAAAGATCGAAAATTGCGCATGAAATACGCAAAAGGAATGAGACGTTCCCTTGCGCAGAACCCCAATTTTTGGACAAATGAAGTAGCTTTTTATTTGGACGGTGTGTCATTTGTTTACAAGCACAATCCTCTAAACAGTGCTATTACTCCAAAATCAAGAATTTGGAGAAAGAGATCTGAGGGCCTACAGCTTACAGGTAAAGGGTCGAAAGAGTTAGCCAGGGGGAAACGATTACACGTTCTGGTGGCAGTGGCTTACGGAAAAGGAGTTGTCCTCAACGTTCCGTATGAAAAGATGGATGGTGATTTTTTTGCCCAATTTATCAGGCAGAATTTCAACATGTGTTTTGCCCGGTGTGGACCAAAACAAAATGGACGACGTTTATTTCTGATGGATAACGATCCTTCTCAGGCAAGCAAGGCGGCAAAGAGAGCATTAGACGACATTGAAGCCGAGCTACACAGAATCCCAGCACGATCACCCGACCTTAATCCAATCGAGAATATTTTTCATTTGGTTAAGACAAGCTTAGAAAAAGAAGCAATATCGCTAAATATTACATCGGAGACGTTTCAAAATTTTAGCGCTCGTGTTCTACAAGCATTTGATAACCTATCAGTCGACCTGATAGATCGTACTATTGCAAGTCTGTCAAAACGAGTAAACGCAGTAATAAAATCGAGAGGAGACCGAATAAAATATTAGCGTAATGACATTTTTCTTTGCTGTTTTAGAAAGACTTTGTCACTGAATAAACGATAAGTTACAATTCATTGTATGTTATACTTTAATCTCTACTTAAGTAAGCCACCCGAACTTAAGTGGGGCGAGCTTATCAAAGTACGTCACCTCGCATGTAACAGTACTCCACATTTACTGAGGAGCCAGACGACAGTGCTCCATTAAAATACGCATATATTCCAAAGAAAATGCCATTTTCGATACTTTTAAAAACACGAATCAACTTAAACTATTGTTATTATCGTGATTTTTTAACGAATGGCTTGTTACAGTGCGGGTTTGATACACTTCCAACAGTGCTCCCCACAAACATAATTAAAATTCCTTTCTAATTCTTGGTTTATATATTATAGCAAGGGGAGCACTGTTGGATGTACAATAAGAATAGTTACAAAGGCTACTATTAATGTCTACAAATGATCTACATTGTTGTTCATTGCACATGGCAAGTTTGTCACGCAAAATGCTAAAGCAAACGAAAGTTACGTCAAGTTTTGTAGTGGAGCACCGTGTGGAGTCATGACGATGTAAACGAACGAACGTCAACTCAAGTGGTTCTCTATCAGTCGTCTCAAATCTTTAATCGGATTTATTTTCAAAAATAAGTTGTGCAAAGCAGTGGCCACAGGGTATCAAGCTCTGTTGATCTGAACGAGAAATTTGTTTCCAGAAGTTGAAGAAATGCCATCTCACATCCATCATATCTGTATTTGCTCTGTCAACTGAACCCCCCTTTATTAAGATAATAGGCGCGTCGGACGTAGCAAAGAACGGGATATCTGTTGCGAGCTCGATATCTCGTGCGCAAACGTTCTTTGGAGCGGGCAAATGAACGACGTCACCTTCTAACGCTTGCAGAAAATCAGCCCAGGCGATGGTTTTGGGATCCCATCTGAAGTCGTTCAAAAAAACAATCTCAGCTTGATCCACACCCATCCACGCAAACGAACCAGTTGCGGGGTTACAGAACGTCTTGTAAATTGACTTTAATGGCGAGAGAATGAACGTTTTGCCTGTATTTGCTGGGCCATGAATGTAAACGTTGCGATACTTTCCCCTTCCTTGCTCTAATGCTGTGTACACTGCAGTACAAAACGCGGAAACCGTGATCCCATGACTCTCGAGTAGTTCTACCGCTGCAGGACGCCACTTCCCATCGCAGCTAATCGCACAATTACTCTGGAAAGCTTCTTGTAAGATTTCGACGCGAGATTTCTTTGAACGAGCAAAGTTCTTTTCAGCGGCTGAAAATTCTTTTGCTAATGACAATGCTTCGTCCACTGCTTTGCTGCCTCTATTTGCAATAAACTGGGCCAAAGACATGTCACCTTCTCTATTCCGGGTTACTGCCAACGACACCAGCTCAAGTCGTGTCTTTATGTTCCTACTCTGAATTAATTGCGTCATGTCATAGACAGTTAACCTCTCCGTCTCTCGCTTTCTCTTTCTGTCACGCTTGGACACTTCACCTTTTTTGTCCTTAGTAGCAATTGCTTTGGCGGTCTTTGGTGCGTTGTTACCAATATCGGGATGTGCAGGCGAGTGCACTGGCTCTTCGTCCTTCTTCGTCGCGTACTTGTAGGCACTGTAGTAGGTATTGTGGTTGCTACTAAAATTAACTTGAATCCCACACGTCTCGTCCAGATAATTTCTTACTTGCAACCACCGTGAACGTTTCTGTAACTTAATAGCCATGTGAAAGTGGTATTCGTTTGGTGTGCTCATCTCGGCGACGTCTACGTTTGGTTGGGTATGCCGTTCCATGGACACGACCCAATGAGCCACTTTTACACCATTTCTCTCCCAGCCTTATACAACAGTCTCTGCAAAATGGTTTCGAGAGGCGATTTTGCTAAAATCAGCTCTGCTGTACGTCACCAAGTAAACAATTCTCTGTTGCCGTGATTGAAGTGTTGCCATGCTTCTAACGTGCGAGTCTGGACCTTCAAACCGTTGATACTCCAGTTTTAAAATTTAAAATATGAATAAATCTGCGCGCGCACTACCGTTTTACCGTTAGTATTTTCAAAATTACCTCCTCGACACAATCTTGCTAATCTCTGATAATATTACTTGTCACATTAAAATGTATTCAGATCTTTAAAAGGTTTTAAGTGTCCATATACATAAACAGTTTAAGCGGACAGTACAGATTTGCAACTTTTTGCAGCAAATTGGCTGCTACTTTATGATCTTTTCCCGGTATTTCTACCTATTTCACTCGCAGGGTCAAGCGACGTCAATTACAGTATGAATTATCTGTCTCTGACAGTTATGATGTGTAAACATATATTCAGACAATCCTGGACAAAATTGTTGGGACACTGGCAAACTAAATTAGAAAATTTCCCGCCTTATACAAAATGGACACAAAATTTCCCCCTCCCCCCGGCACAATGTTGCATTTGGTAAAAAAATCTTCGCAGGTGCCTAGTCCAACATTGCATTGGGGGAAGGGGGGAGGGAGAATAAAATAATTCCTTTAAATAACATAAGTTTGATGTGAATAGCTAAAGACAGGAAGTTGTGTAAGAGATTTACGCGTGGTGTCCCAAGGACTTTTGGCCAGGATTGTAGGTGGTCGTCCCGAACTCCAACGGCGATATTCGTCCGATGGACCTTCGGTACATTCTGTCGCCCTCCTTGACATCCACTACGCGGACAATGTCGTCATCACCGGGGTACACATTCTCGATCTTTCCGAGTTTCCATTCACGTCTGGAAACTTTGGGGTCAATCAACAATACCACATCACCTTTCTTAATGTTCTCCTGTTGGTGAAACCACTTAGAACGGGAACTGATGCTCGTAAGATACTCTCTCATCCAGCGCTGCCATGTCTGCCGAATTAACTCCTGTACACGTCTCCATCGCTTTCCTGGATTAAAAGGTGTGTAGTCCACACTTTCTGGTGCCAGATCGCCTCCCATCTGTCCGATTAAGAAATGGTTCGGGGTCAATACTGGTTCATTGTTGGGATCACCACTTACTTGGGTTAATGGCCTCGAGTTGACCAAATTTCGACGCCGACAATCGTAGTCTCCAGCTCTTCATCGTTGATGGCCGCATTCCCCAAGATCGCTTTCATCGCTCGTTTAGCTGCCTTAATCATTCGCTCAAAAACTACGCCAAAGTGTGGAGATGCAGGTGGGTTCCAGTGCCACTTTATTCCTTTATTTGACGTAAGGGACTGGACTCTCTCTTTGTCGATTTTCTCCACGAGGTCACGAATCTCGTTGTTACCCCCAACGAAATTCGTTCCATTGTCGCTAACCATGTCTCGCGGCCATCCTCTCCTCGCAGCCATGCGTGTCAGCGCTTTCAAAAACCCATCAGCCTCCATTGACCAAACCATCTCCAAATGACAGCAGCGGGTTTGCAGACAGATCAATAAAGAGAGATACCGTTTAGCACGCGTCTTCCCTCGTCCCTGTTTTGTCAAGAACGGTCCTGCGAAATCGACAGCACAGTTTGTGAATGGTTTCATGGTTACTTCTAAACGTATCTTCGGCAACGGTGCCATCTGCTGGTTGGAAGGTGTTCCTCTAAAACGCCTCTTGCATTCTGCGCATTCCTTCACGGTTCGTTTCACCATCTCTCTACCATTGACTACCAAATATCGTTCGCGGAGATGAGTCAGTGTAAAGTTCACTCCCATCTCATGTCCCTCGCTTTCATGATGATACCGCACGATAAGTTGAGTAACTGGGTGTCTCTTCGGTAAGATGATCGGATAGTTCACATCGTCCGTCAAGTCTTCTGAATAGCGGAGCCTCGTGTTTGAGCGCAAAAGTCCATTTTCCAGCATCGGGGTGAGATTCAAAATGCGACTCTGCTTGGGTAGCGATTTTCCATCTTTTAAAGCGTTGATCTCTTCTGGGTAGGCTTCCGATTGTGCTTTTCTGATGATCTGCTCTTCGACTTGCTTCAACTCTTCTGGCGTCAATTCCCCAACGGTTCGATCGTCTTTCGGTTTCCGACAGTTCTTAATGAACCTCTGAACCCAACTTCTGAGTCGGACGAGTGACCTCCCAAATTCTAATCTCTTTGTTAAAGGATTCCGATACCACTTGGAGTATCGCGTCGGATCAAGCCGCCATGCTTCTGTTTTCTCCTCTATCTCCTCTTTCTGCTGGCTGGTGGCAAAACAGGTCGCGTCGGTCTTCCGCTCGGGTTTTATCTCATCGAATACTTCCGCTTCAGTGGTTCCAAACTTCTCTGCTGGCCAATTGTCACGGGGTTCTTGCAGGAACTGCGGTCCATTCCACCAACAGTCGTTGTTGCTTAGCTCGGTGACGGTCAAACCTCGCGTGCCGTGGTCAGCAGGATTCGATGCTGTGGGAACGTACCTCCACTGTGCATGATTCGAGTCTTGGTGGATCTCACCAACGCGATGTGCTACGAAGGGTTTGTAATTTCGGCTTTGCCCACGAACCCAGAATCCCACAGTCACGCTGTCTATCCAGAATGTTACATTACGAAGACGAGCTTCCAATGCAATGCACACTTGCTTGCTCAGGCGGAGACTGATGACAGTACCCATTAATTCAAGGCGTGGTATGCTGATGGTCTTCAGTGGTGCCAACCTTGTCTTTGCTGCAACCAGTCGGGAACTCACAGAGCCATCCATATACTCGTAGCGGGCGTAAACAGTGGCAGAATAAGCTTTTTCCGATGCATCAGAAAAGGAGTGAATCTCGAAGCTCTTAACAGTCACGTCTTCCTTCAAGCAACGGGGAATCTTGATCTCCTGCAGCTTTACTAACTCTCCAAACCACTGTCTCCATGCCTTCTGAAGTTCGTCTGTGAGATTTTCATCCCAGCCCAGGGCTTGAATCCATGCTTTCTGCAACAGGAGCTTGGCTCGAACGATGAATGGCGCGAGAAACCCCAATGGGTCGAAGATGGTGGCTGTGCTCCGAAGCATATTTCTTTTGGTGTATTGGAACTCTTCAGACGGCGGTGCGTAATGAAAAAGAAACTGGTCGTCGGTCGCCGCCCACGATACCCCTAGGGTCTTGGTCACCGGTAGTTCACTCTTCTCTAGGTCGATTTCCGATGCTCGATCTTGTTCTGGAATATCTTCCAACACTTCTCGACGATTAGAAATCCACTTTCGGATGTGAAAGTTCGCCTTGTCACCGAGGTTGGTGAGTTGTTGTCGCATCTCTTTCGCTTCCGATATGCTCTCTACTGATGGCATTAGGTCATCCATATAACAGTTCTTCTTTACTGCCGCAGCTGCTAATGGGTATTCCTCTCGGTGGTTCTCCGCATGTTGCTGCCATGTGTACTGGGCACAAAAAGGACAGTAACATCCTCCAAATACGAATCGAATGAACTCATACACTTCGGGCTCTTTACTTCGATCCAGGTTTCGCCACAGGAATCGATGCAAAGGTCTGTCTTAATAGTGGTCGCATAACCAGTTGGTGGTACATTTGGCTAATGTCTCCAACCAAGGCTACAGGCTCTTTTCGGAACTTGATGAGAATGTCGGCGATATCGCTTTGCAGCTTGGGTCCTGGTAGCGATTCCGTGTTGAGACTCTTTCCTTCATACGTTGCTGATCCGTCAAACACAATTCTGACCTTGGTCGTCGCCTTCTCCGGGCGTACCACTGGGAAGTGGGGAAGTAGCCATTCACATTCAGGTTTCGGTTAATCACGAGGTACTAACCGAATGTATTGTTTCTCCAAATACTCGTTGATGACTCCTTGGTAAGCAGCTGCTACTTCTGGATCTTTCGATAGTTTTCTCTCGGTCGACATGAGCCGTCTCTTTGCCAATTTTGCGTTGTTTGGAAGACTAGGCCGTTGGTCTTTCCAAGGAACCGCCACTTCGTAATGTTGGCCGTTGAATGTCACTGATTCGCTCACCTTGTTCCACGCCAATCTTTCGTTTGGAGACATTTCAGAAGTGCTCGAGCTGACAGGGCTGATTCCAATATTTTCCAGATCACAATATTTTCCAGATCCTAGAATCGCTTCAGCATCTGGTTTAAGTTGTCATCTTCATCTCTTCGGCTCTCGGTCTGTACGCTATCTTGATGCGCTCGAAAGGTGTGATGAAACCCGGTGTGGTGCTGCTCCGTCGTTGTCGTTGCTTTCACTTTGCCACTGTCCACCCAAGTGGGCAGAGTCTTGCTGATGGTTGATCCAATTCCCCCGACAATTTCCTTCATGGAATACATTAGCTCATGGTGATCTGCTCCTAAAAGAATGTCTATCGACCGTCCTGAGGCTAGTTTAGGAAACTGAATCTTCTTTAAATGTTCCCAATTGTGTTTCATCTTGATCCAGTTTACTGGCTTCATTCCACCACAAATATTCATGGATGTCTGGGCCATTATCACGGTGTCTACCCTGCCGTCCATGCTCTCTAGACCAATCTGAAAGGTTGATGACATGAAGCTAATGGTCTCGTCATTAACCACCTTGACTGCGATCTTTGTTTTCGTCCCCTGCAAGCCCAGGGCTTCTACCACATCCTCATTCACATAGGTCGTATCACTTCCTTCGTCCAAAAGGCAATTTACATGTAGCTTCCTGTCACCACTCTTCACGATAACTGGGATTGTCCTCAGCGCTATAACCTTTGCTTCCTGTCCTCGGGTAGCTCCGTAGGTCTTGGATTGCCTATCCCCCTCCGTATCACAACTGCCTCCTTTCTCTTTATTGGTATTATCCATCTTGGGTTCAAGCTTTGGCAATCGTGGCTTGTCTCGATGTAGTAGATAGTGGTGATTCTCTTTGCAGCCGTCCACATTACAGTTCTTGCTCCTTCTACATGTATTCCCCAAGTGGTCATTACCAAGACATCGATAGCGCAATCCAAATTTCTTTGCCATACGCCATTTCTCATCTCCAGACTGTTCTTTGAAGGTTGAACATCTCCATACTGGATGAATCTCTCCACAAACTTCACACTTCTTATCCCTCTTGTCACTACTATCTATTCTATTACCATGAAACGACCGTCCTCCTCTTGTGCTATTTCCATCAAACCTTTCTGACCGAAACCTTGGAAAACCATGCTTGATCTCCGAAGCTTGAATTTGATACTCGGCTTCCTGGGCAATCCAATCTTTTAGAGTTTCCATGGATTCTTGCTTCAGGTTTTCTCGTAGCCAGCGGTAGTATTATGACAACAATCATTCAGGGATCTTTTCTAGAATGATGGTGTACAATGTCCCTGCTTCGAGATCTGCTTGTCGACCATTCTCCTTTAGACAGATAACAGCACGTTCCAGGACATCTGCGAATATATCCAATTCCTTTGCATTATCTTCCTGTAATGGTTTAAGTTTTTTCAGTTCCTCCAAATGACTTTGAACTTGTCGCCGACTTCCACCATATTTCCGTGCCAGCCGAGCTCTCGCCGCATCATAGGCTTCTTGCGAATATACAAGGCCTTTATTGATTCTGCTGCTTCTCCCCTCAATCGAAGCATTTTAAACTGTGGAGTTAAGGGCGCTTGGTCAACACAACTTGTAAAGGCTGCATTCCATTGTTGATATTTCATTTTATCTCCGGCGAAAATGGGGATACGAATTCTTTCTAAATGACGATGTGTCCCATCGCGGGTAAAGGTTCCCTCCGGTGGGGTGGTACGTAAATCCGGTCGGGCCCGATCCCCACTCTGAATTTTAGGTATTGGGTTTACGATATTTCCAGTCGCTTCGCTAGTATTGCCATTAGATAAATTGTTGTCGTTTTCTGGACCGCCTCGTCCCTCGTTGATTTCTAATTCTGCGTTAAGTGCAGTAATCCGTTCGCTGCTTTCCCGAGCTTCCTCCTCAGCCTCGCGAAGACGTTCTTTCTCCGCGCCACGAAGGACTGTTCGTTTTTCTTTCATAATTTCTGCTTCGATGCGAACCTCGCTGGTCGTGACAGTGTTCACACGCGATGGTTTCTTAGCAAGCGATGCTAAAAACTCCCGAGCAATACCCGTCTCATCATTTACTTGTTCGCAGATCTTATCCGCTTCATCTCCTGTCTTCGTTGCATTGCCATTGTCGTTGACTTTTCGATACGCTATCTCAAGTTCATCCAAAATATTTAACACTATTTGTTGTTGTTCGTCGATCCGTTGCAATAACTCCCATGTCTGATGTCGGTTACACTCGATTTCTTCTGGTAGCGAAAGCAATCCAACTAACTGAGTCAACAGACGAGTTAGCGACGATTTAGCGTTTCTTTTCTCCTTCTTTATATTTGAAATATCTACCGCAACGCCAACAGGTTTTTGTTCGTTCTCCATGTTATCCGTCGTAAGTTCGTTGTTTTCGCCACTCATATCGTTTCAATCGCAACTGAATAAATATACACAACCACCAAAAAAGATTTTAAGTGCACATACCAATTACCAAAGTTCTTCCTCTGTAGTCAGCCCCGGGTGATGCTTTTTTTCTTTTCTTTTTTTTTTTTTGCTTGGCCGATAATGCGTAATACTCGATACTCGATAGTTCGTCTTCGATTTCGTCGATAATATTTATCAAAATAATATCCTTTAATCCGTTCTCTGATCCGGCTCTCGAAGGACCAAAATGTAGACGAGTTCTACATACGAATGCTTGTTCACGTAATTTATTAAAATAAGATATATAACAAGAAAATAATAATAACAAAAGCTTTTAAAAGTCCCTTGAACTGTCCGATCACACAACAAAAGTGCCGAGCCTTTTCTGTTGTAAATAGATTATTTATCCCCATTGTAGTTCCCGTTAGGATATAGTGGATACCTGTAAAGGATATACTCGCTATAGTTGATTCCGCTGAATTTTTAAAATGATAATGGAATTTAAGACACGGGAACGCGAAGACTTCTTGTTTTGTTTTTGGGAAGATTGATCATGCTATACAAATGTCTTTGGTATGTGTCTTTCCATTTGTAGAGAGAGCCAGTGGGTAGTACACTTATTTCAAATAAACAGTGTTCGCATTTAAGATTAGTTGCATCGTCATTGTTAAGTATTTCCATGCTTTCAAACAGTTCATATCCCAAATGCAGATATAGGAAATAGTTATTTCATCCATAGAGGGTTGTATTTAAATTTTCTTCTATGTTATGTTCACTTTTATATTAAAATTATCGTAAAAATATAAAAAGGAAATCTACTCCATATCAGGTGTCATTTTTTTATCGTAAAAATAAAATGGATTTTTTTGTTTATCCTATATCGTTTACTAACTGTATTAGTTGAAGATTTTTTTTTCACCGATGTGTTTATTACACGCTATACTTATGATAAAATTTTATTTATGCGAACGAAGATTTTTAAGTAAAAAGTGAAAGAGAAAGATATGGTTATTAGAATTATGTATTATTTTTTCTTTGTGTTTTTTTTAATGAATATTGTTTTGGTTTCTTTACCCTCGTTTATAACCATTTATGAATATTTATGCATTTTTCTAAATTTTTTTTCAGACGTCGCTTATTTAACTGGTTTGGAATCAATATCTATTTAGATACAAGATGTCAAACGAGAAGAATGCTATAACATTGAAGGAATCACAAATTTTGACAAGAGCAATGGCTGGAGGGGATGATATAGCGGTATACCGGTTTGTTCGAGAACAGTTGAGTGAAGATATTGAAAAATTAGTACGCAACTTGCAAGAAATCGTCAATGAAAAGCTGAGAGAAGTCAAACTAATTGAAGTCAGAGTAGAGATGAAAGATTGGATGAAGCATGGGTTGGAGAACATAATAACCTATTCCCTTATACACAGAAAAAAGAACAAGAGAGGAGAGAGATAGAAGAATGTATGCGTGATGCTGAACAAGATAGCGAAATACGTGAGGAATATATGTGGTGTACATACACGTTAATAATCAGACATTTTTTAATCTTTAAAAAAAAAA
Source organism: Paragorgia papillata (assembly GCA_035771165.1). Classification (NCBI taxonomy): domain Eukaryota; kingdom Metazoa; phylum Cnidaria; class Anthozoa; order Scleralcyonacea; family Coralliidae; genus Paragorgia; species Paragorgia papillata. The sequence continues at coordinate 110,693 of JAWNZC010000199.1, read as the reverse complement.
AATCGAAAGTTTTTGTGTTATCCCCGAGCCCGGGCGTAGGGCCGAAGGCCCGGAGCCCGGTGAGGGTGCTAATCTCGACATGCGTGTAGTCCACTTTACACGCAGCAATGTAGCGAAACGAGCGAGTCATGTGTAGTGAAAGATGTAGCAAAACGATTTTATGTGTGTAGCGAAACGGCTTTATGTGTGTAGGGAAACGACTTTATGTGTGTAGCGAAACGACTTTATGTGTGTAGCGAAACGGCTTTATGTGTGTAGGGAAACGACTTTATGTGTGTAGCGAAACGACTTTATGTGTGTAGCGAAACGACTTTATGTGTGTAGCGAAACGACTCTGTAGCGAAACGACTTTATGTGTGTAGCGAAACGACTTGTAGCGAAACGACTCTGTAGCGAAACGACCGGTAATCATATCTATCTATGGGACGAAATGGAGCACGAAGAAAAGAAGGATACAAACAACCTGTTTAATATATCTTGAAGAGAATCCAGAGAATTTGAAGAAACCAATTTGATATATCGACAGGTTTTTTTCTTCGTGTTATTTCTATTATTGTTCTTCTATTATGTGTTATGTATTGTTCATTAAAACATTTTTGGCAATTGTTCTTGGTATGATTACCGGTCGTTTCGCTATAGAGTCGTTTCGCTACAAGTCTTTTCGCTACACACATAAAGTCGTTTCGCTACAGAGTCGTTTCGCTACACACATAAAGTCGTTTCGCTACACACATAAAGTCGTTTCGCTACACACATAAAGTCGTTTCCCTACACACATAAAGCCGTTTCGCTACACACATAAAGTCGTTTTGCTACATCTTTCACTACACATGACTCGCTCGTTTCGCTACATTGCTGCGTTTCGGGAAACCGGCAAGTCCCGAAACCAAGCTGTCAAGTACCGCATGTATGCCTGCCCTGAACATAAACCCTAAGTCTCCACGAGTAAACCCGAAAATACTCTGCATTTGGGGAGTAGTGAGGAAAGTTCAAAGTGGAAACATGTTAAACATCACGTAAAACAATTTAGAGTTTGAGAAATAAAGTTATCATTGATCAGCATGGGCTACCTCCCGAAGGAGGCAGCAAGAAACCCCTAGACACTACTGTTTGTCGTGCGTACTGGAAGGTTCCGTGGATGGGTGTCAGCTATGGGTGCAATTTTTTTCTAAATTGTGTTGCAGTGGAAAATATTTTCGGCAATGAAATATATTTTCGGCAATGAAATATATTTTCGCCAATGAAATATATTTTCGGCAGTGAAAAATATTTTCGGCAATGAAATATATTTTCGGTAGTGAAATATGTTTTCGGTAGTGAAACAGTGACACTCACCAAATTTGTCTTCCATCACCACGACGATTAATCACTACGACATGTTAGATTCCATCTTGAATAAAAGGCCGAGGCTTTGTTGACTCGAACCCAGTACCAGCGCTCTCGCATACACCAGGCGAGAATATTTGGCATAGATCACGGTTTATAAATAATTGTAAAAACAGTCTATTCATGCTGCAATATATGTGGTCAAACTACTACCCAAACATTTGGCACGAGTATTGGACATGGTGAGAAACTTTGTCTGAAGCTTTGCATTGCAAGATAATCTAAGATAGTAATCGTATCAACACACATGTATTAAACGTCTTGTCTTCGTACACAATATATTTAAAATAAATGAATCATTACATGGCTATAACAACAAACGAAAACGTTGAAGCGAAACGACTTTCCGTATGTAGCGAAACGACTTTACGTATGTAGCGAAACGACTTTAACTCATTCCTGTCCGAGGGCTTCCCCAGAGGTGAATGAAATCGTCTCAGGCGTTAGCCAGAATATGGAACGCCATTTCGGACAAAAGGGTATCGAGTTTCGAATAAGGTACCGAGTCGCATGAACAATATATCGAGTTGGCTTTGTAACAAAAAACAATACTGAGATGCGACGAGAAACACTACCGAGAATCCATCACCCAAAATACCACATCGAGAATTCCGTACAAAAAAAAAACCATACCGAGAATGCAGCCCAAAAATACCATATCGAGAATTCCATAAAAACTATATCCAGATTCTAGCAAAAAATAACATACCGAGAATCCCGTCAAGAAAATATCCAAAATAACATATCGAGAATTCACAGAGAGCCTGCGAGCAGGCTAACCCCAATTATTTGCCCCAAACCTCTAAAGGTTTTGCTCGACAAAAATGGAGGCAGTCTACACTCATATTTTGTTAATTGTGTTCATTGGGCATATCATCGCCGTTCACGGAAATAGCGATGAAGAATTAAGAGACTACTTTTCGTCCTTGTTAATTATTCTTGAGAGAACAGAGCGTCATCTTTCAATAAGGTCAATCGATCTTTTGGAATATTGTCAGCGTCATCTAGAAGGCCATCTGGGTATTCTTGTTGCTTTTATTGCAGTATTGGATCAAACTGAAAGTCTGTCACGTGAAAGACTTTTACAAGGATTACAACAGTTGGTTAGTCTTGTTAATAGGCAGTTAAGAAGAATAGATGAGTTGTCATCACTTGAAGAAAGAAGCGTAAATCTCAACACTTCCATGCCATCACAAATGAGAACAGGAGGAAGACACAAATACGTTATACCAAAAGAACAGATTGAACGATTATATTCATATGGAATGACATGGACTGACATTGCAAAGATCTTCCATATAAGTGAAAGAACATTGTACAGAAGAAGACAAGAGTATGGCATTGTTGGGACATATTCTAACATATCAAAAGCTGATTTGGACAACCTAATTCGAAACTTGCTTGTAATTACGCCAAATGCTGGTGAAAAATTTATAATTGGCAGTTTAAGAAGCTGAAATCTACGTTTGCAAAGATGGCGTATCAGAGAACGTTTGAACGTGCTTGACCCTGTAGGAAGAGCAGTCCGGAGAAATAATGCCATAATTCGACGTACATATAACGTGAAAGGTGCAAATCATTTATGGCACATTGACACAAACCATAAATTAATATCATGGCGTTTTGTAATTTTTGGATGCGTAGATGGATATAGCCGATTGCCGATATATCTGCAGACTAACAGATGAGCAACGTCATTGAATTATTTCCACAATGGTGTTCAAAGGTTTGGGTTACCATTGCGTGTTCGAGGAGATCATGGAGTAGAAAACTACGATGTAGCGCGGTACATGATATCTTGTCGTGGTTTAAATCGTGGTAGCTTTATTACAGGACGCAGCGTTCATAACCAGAGAATAGAACGGTTATGGTCTGATGTTAACCGGGTTGTTACAAGATATTATTCTGACCTATTTAAGTTTCTTGAAGCACAGAACTTACTAGATGCAACCAATGAAATACATATTTTTGCTCTACATTTTGTCTTTCTTCCAAGAATCAACAAATCCTTGTCTGAATTAGAAAACCAGTTAAGCTATAGAGGAATGAGAACATCACAAAACAAGAGTCCACTTGCCCTATGGGAAACTAGTATGATGTCATTTCATTCTAACTTTCCAGTTCAACTGGAGCAATATGGTATTGATACATTAGGTGCAGTGCCAACCGATGATCTAAATGAAGGAATTATTGTCCCAGATATACAACACCAAATACCTGATGATCAATTAATGCAATTACAAGCCTTTATTGACCCCCTGGCTGAAGATGGGAATCATGGCATCAATCATTTTACACAAATGATCAACTTGATAGAAACATCGCAGTAATACTACTACTAAAGCTAATTTACTTTTGAAAACAAAGACACTTTATTAACAATATAAACTTTTAAGTTACAAGTTTCTTGTTAAACAAAAGTTGTATTCAACTAGATACCTGAGCATACAATCTTGGATAAAACTTGCTGGAATACTGCCCATGCATAAAGTCTAAATTGTCACAACTTCAAAGTTCATAGCAATAAATATATTTGTGTCAATTTTTTTTTGTTCACTGTTGTTCTCTACATAGTACATATCTCAAAAAATTGTTTCTACCACATTTAAGTGTGCACTAAAACATGGACTACTGTATGCTTAAAGTGAATTAGATAATGAAATACAGTATGGGAAGAATTCTTGCCAGTTCTCTTCAAGATTGAAGCTACAAAAACATTTGTCTTTAATGCTTATTTTTTTAAGGAAAATAAATTTAACAGAAAACAATTGAATCAATTTCAAAAACTACCTGTTCTCATAAAGTAATAAGATAAATTATAGTAAAGCCTTTTTTAGCTTTTACAGTACATATCCTCAAAGCTAATAGCTAGAGAACAGTAACATACAAACACAACAACGTTTTAATCTGTGTCAAGGATGCAATAAGTTTCTTTTCTAGTTAATAGTATCCAAAACCTTTGGTATTGCTTATACCAAACTCTACAGCTCTTTTGAAGTCATCATATTTCGCATGTATTACAGGCAGATACAATTTTAATGCGCATGTATTGGCTTTTGGAAACTTTGATTTATTTCCATCAGCTTCAGGATCATGAAGAAATGAAACTGATGGGCTAAATGGTGTGAAGCCAAGTGGAGGGACTTCAGGACAACCAGTGGCAAAACTCAGGACTGCTTCAAGTGTCAGTTCACTTTCTCCTTCTTCCATGTCAAGCAGTAAATCATTCCAAAATGAAAGAATTGAGTTTTCACTTTGGTGTCTGTTACTTCCAACAGGTTCACTGCGTACTACTTCAAAAAGGCTGGTAAGGATATCTGCAGAAAGCTTCTCTGGTTGATGGGTGAACAATGGCTCAAAAACAGTGGGATGTTGAACAATCTTCTCCAACATTTCCAGTGTTTTTAGCCCTTCTTTCATGGCTTCAATTGCTGGTCTTGTCTTTCCAAAGAGGCACCAATTTGTTGTCTGCTTTACAATCTTGTCTCGATCTGCAAGGCTTCTAACCAGTCTTAAGGATCCAGAAAGCTCAAACAGGGTTGCGTGTTGATACAGATGGTTGTTAATAGACTCTATATCCTCTAAATGTGAAACAGATTGCAACACTTGCCTCACCTCAGGGTCAGAAATTTCACTGATAGTTCCTTCTAGTTTGTCTGGATTTGCAACAAGGCTTTGGTACATCAGTGGTGCAAGGAATCTTGGGGCTGGCCCCCCATGAACAAGTGACATGGCAATTATTTCTCCTGCTAAAAAGTATTCACCATCCTCCATATTTTGGGAAAGAAATGTAATAAATTTGCAACAATCTTCCCCAACAAATAGTGGTGAGTTTTGTAAGTGCTTCATGATTAAGGACAAAAACTCCCGCCTTGGACCCCAGCATCTATTGCCCCCTCTGGATGACCAATATCATCCATAAACTTAACCGAAATTTTCTTTGTAGGACAAAAAGATTTTCTGTTAAAACCTCTCACAGCACTTTCCCAAAGATTATTTCTAGATATATTAAACTTCGAAATCTCATCATAATTTATTACTGTTGCCAATTTTTTTTAAATAGCTTCAGCTGTGGGCTGAGGGCCTAAACTTTCAACAGGTTTGGCAACTTCTTCAATTTCATCTAAATCACTCCATATCTCATCAGACAGGGCATCAAACATTGCAGCATACTCTGCAGTGAGATCAATCACAGGGGGCTTTTCTTGCACATTATCACCACAGTTCCCAGGCATTTGCCTTGAAGCTTGTGGCTTTTTGTGCACATTATCACCAGAGTTCCCAGGTATTTGCCTTGAAGCTTGTGGCTTTTTGTGCACATTATCACCAGAGTTCCCAGGTATTTGCCTTGAAACTTGGTTCCTGGATTGCCTTATGACTGACTCAGATGAGGAAGGGAAACTGTTACAATCTGATGTATAATACTCCTCCAGTGGCAGCATATTTTGGCTTTTGGCACGAAAAGTTCCTGGCTCCTGCTTTACTGAATTTTCCTGGCTGATCAAAACCACTTCGTCGTTATCTTCATCTGACTCCTGTAACTCATTGGAAAATCTTGGCTTTTTGCTCGGCTTCTTTTTGGCTGGTGGTGGCTGTGGGATGACTTGTTGGTTTGGCCTGACGTAGATTATCTTATCTCTGAATGTGGTATACAACATCATGCCATCAAACTTTTCACCTGGTGGTAAAGTTGGACTAACAAGCTTTGTATACACACATTCCAAAAATTCTAGATTGCTATGTGACAACTTTGTACCAAATATACTCTTAACTTTTGCAGTAACTTCTTGCTCTGACCATGCTTTGCAAAACTGGACTCCACGAACGATGTGTTTGTTTTGTTTTAAATAAAGTTTTGTTCCTTGTCTCGGTACATCACTGTCGTTTGGACCTGTCAACAAAACAATCTCTTTGAAATACACACCTTTATTCAAGCTTGATCCTTTTTCCGTATAGGTACGTCTTTTCTTGTTTTTATTAAAGGTAAATTGCATTTGATACGGACGCGTTGAGTTGTCGTTACGGACGTTACCTTGCTGGTTTGAGGGACGAATCACTTGGTTGTTAACGCTGTTTGTCGCTGTCCCCGAACGAAATAACCGGCGTATTTCTTGCTCAGCGTCTGTATTCAAACTTGCTGAAGTTGAGGCTTCATTTCTTGAATTACCCAAGGCAGTCGAAAGAGCTGAAACATTGCTAAGTATTTCTGAAACAATAGCAGAAGCCTCGTTGCCCTGCGCCATTTTGCAACACACGAGACGTTTTTGAGCCTACTGTTATTAGATTTCAGCGGATCATGTTGATAATGTAACATTAATTGAATGACGGGTTCTCGTCTTTCTCGATGTATTAATTTTGGGCTGTGTTCTCGGCGAGGTTCTCGGTTCGTTTCTTGACGGGATTCTCGGTATGTTATTTTTTGCTAGAATCTGGATATGGTTTTTATGGAATTCTCGATATGGTATTTTTGGGCTGCATTCTCGGTATGGTTTTTTTTTGTACGGAATTCTCGATGTGGTATTTTGGGTTATGGATTCTCGGTAGTGTTTCTCGTCGCATCTCAGTATTGTTTTTTGTTACAAAGCCAACTCGATATATTGTTCATGCGACTCGGTACCTTATTCGAAACTCGATACCCTTTTGTCCGAAATGGCGTTCCATACCAGAATAAGATACTAAAGACCGATTCGGACAGGAAAGAGTTATTAATGTAGCGAAACGACTTTACGTATGTAGCGAAACGACTTGTAGCGAAACGACTCTGTAGCGAAACGACCGGATACCCTTGGTATATATTGTTTTTTAAAAATATATTGTGTTTTCACGTATGTCTTTTAATGTTTCTTCCAGGTTTCACCGTATATTTCTTGTCGTATATAATGTATCTCTTTGAAGTTTTTAGCTTCTCTGTTTTTAAATACAACCAACAACAATTTTTCCATTCTTGGTAAATTTCGTTACCCACCAGTTGTTGGGCAATACCCAATCTTCTCTTAGTTTGTCTTCACTCATCCATGTTTCATTATAATATAGCACATCTAGTGACATCTTTATTATTATTTTTTTCTTCTTTGTTTTCCTTCTTCGGTTTTTGAGTTTGAAATGATAATGTGATGAAATATCAGATCTTTTTATAATCATTACATTCCATATTTGGTAAACGGTTGTCTACTGTGTATGGTTTAAAGATGTATTTTTCACCTAGTTTGCATACTATATATGGAATGGAATGTTGTTTTTTCTCTTAACCGTATTTTGCGTGGAATTAAAAAAATGAATTGGAGTTTGTTTTTCACTATAGACCAGCTTCCCATATTTGGTATGGAATTAAAAATGAATTAAGGATGTAGACGTTGATATTATCTTTAGAAAAAAAATAAGGATTTAACTCAACTTTTCATTTTTATACTAATTGCGCATGTGAATGAATTTATTTATAAAGGGGGTGAAAAAATTATTTTGTTAATTTAGTTCATTGAATGATGAAGTAAAGATGTATTCAAAGTATGATTGCGCTTTTAATAAAATTTCAAATCATGAAAAATTGTTTACGGAAATGGGGAATAAAATATTGAGGGATGTTACACATGTCATGGATTGCGAATGTTTTTGTATCAAAGGAAAAGTATATTACCGTAAAGTTAGTATATTTGATACGGAAAAACATGATTATGAATAAATTCAGTGTTATGCAGAAAGTCTTCACCCGTATCATCAATTGGATCAGCAAAGCAAATGATGTGTAATTATCGAAAAAACAGATTTTATTATAGTCAAGAAGAATTATTATATTTTTTAAAGAAAAAATTTGGTGAAAAAAAAGATATTTTAATTGGATACAAAGGAGGGGATATTGAATCTAGATTACGTAAAGAAATTGATGTTGCTGCTTTAAATTTGGAACATTTTGGTGTAGAGAAATATGAATTTTTAATTGATTATTTTAATCTTGATATAATAAGATGTGGAGAACACGTTGAATTTAATACACGTTGTCATTGTTCACTGTTGAGGTTTTTCTTTTCGCAGCAAGAATTTGTGAAAACATTTGTGATTGGAAGAAGAAAGAGAAAATTTTATCTATTTATGGCTAGTAAAAAAATTATTTAAAAAAATGAAAGAATCTGGTTTCATTCGCAAGAAAAAACGAGCTTTATCCCCGACAAGGATGTGAATGGTGCTTATGGATTTCGAGAGCAAAATTGGACAAAAGGTGTTATAGTTGATGAAACTGTAAATGAAACTACTCGTCAAATATTACGTGGATTAGATAAATCGTTTGCCGATTTATCTTTAACAAAAGTAACTGATTTAACTGAATGGAAGAAAAGAAAAAGTATTCATGAAATTAAAATAAAAATTGATAAGAATTGTGACCCTATATACGAGGACGCTATTTCTTTTTCTATAATACAAGTAAAGAAATTCATGTTTGATTCACAACTTACAGGGAATTCTGCTGGTTCATTTGTTTCTGATACTAAGAATTGGAGTAGAAAACATTTAATAAATTCACCAAAGAACAATATGTTTCTAAATTCGATTGATTTCAAGGATTTAAATTATGATTTACCCAATGATGAAGATTTAGTATTGGTTCAACAAATTAAATTTACTGATGATAATTTTAATAAATTTACCAAACCTTATATAAATTATGAAATTACCATTATTTATTCTAATGGTATATATAAAGAATTATACAGACATGTAATTAATATTGTATTATTATTGTTGTTTTTTTTCTTTAAAAAATTTTTTTTTTAAATATTGTAAATTTTATAAGATTTATTTTTAAAAAATGGGAAAAAACCCCTTTGATTTCAAACAAATTTTATTTTTTTAATATACAAGATATCTATCTACACCCCAACCAAACCGATCTCTCCTAAATGGTGAGTGAGTGAGTCCTCCTTTTTGTACTTTATTCTTTACTTTTCTAAATTTATTTTGAAATTGTGACGCATATTTTTTTGCATTTGAAATTCTTTTAATATTTTCTTAGTAATATTTTTTGATAGAACTCCTCCTCTTTTTGTCTTTTTTCCCCTCTAAAACTACCACCTCTTTGTCGTCTTTTATTTACCATCTTTTTTTCTTTTTTTTTTAATGAAAAAATGATAATTTTTTTTTAAACTTTAAAAGTATCCTCTTGGCCAATAGTTACGTCAGCAAGAATTTCTTGATCTGGTTTTATACCCCTTGTAGACTGCAATTTAAAACGGCCGTTGTTTTTAATTGTTCCTCTAAAACAAGAATTGGTTTTAAATCTTGATCCTCTTGCATCGTTTGCAAAGCGGGTGGGGCCATGAGTGGATTTATAAGCATCGATACAATGCCAGGGACCATCACACAAACTGTATTGTGCGATCGTGCTTGCACCATATTTTCGATCTAACCTTGCTTGTGTTGGTTTTTTACCTATATATATACCGATATCTTTAAAGCGTTTAAAAGGTTTTTTCCAAGTGAATAATCCGTTCCAAGCATTTGGAACATTTGATTTTTTAATACGCAAGTTATCTTCTTTTGCTAAATGTATCCAGCATTTGCTCGTATGTGCTGTTCTCTTACAACATCTTTTCTTTTTTAGAGTATTACTTCTACATTGCATAACGTCACGGATAGTTTGGGATTTTGTTAACATTTTTCTTCCTCCATTAGTAGTAAGTAAACTTTTTGAAAATGTTTTTTTCGCTGTTTTTCCCCTAGATGGAATTTTTATTCTCGCCATTTTTTTTTATTAGTTAATATATTGTTTTTATCCCAATGTATTGTTTTAATTTTTCGGGTTTTTTAATAAAATTTATTAGACAATTTATTTTATATAGAATGTCTCAGGAAATATCATAAACTTTTGCTTGCATTATTTTAAATCTCTCAGTTAATTCAAAACTCGATATAAATAAAATATTTTCTTCATCTTCTTTAAATTCATGTAGACAATCATACAAAATAAAAGGGGAGAATAAAACCAAATTATCATTGTCTTCAATTTCGTATCCAGTGTAAGTGTCTGAATTTATATATATTTTTTAAATAGACCTCTATATGAATTGTTACTTGTTCAACCATCGTGAATTAAATGAATTTTTTTATTTTTTTTTATTATTTCTTAAAAATAAAAAATGGGTAATTTTCGTGGAAAAGATAAACCTTTTTTTACAATACGATTTTCATGTGTTAATATTCGAAATTCGGATAACGTCGCTATTGATCGTGTTGACGGTTTGGAAAAAGTGCAAGAAGAAGAAGGAGAAGAAAAAAAATAACAGATTGTTCAATTGTTTTTTTAGAAAAAAACCCAAAAATGTCACGAAAAGAGGAGGAACCGAAAAATATGAATGAAGATGAAGTAAGTGAACTTGTAAGTTTACTTGAAAAAAAAACAAAAAAGGAAATAAGAGTGAAATAGAATATGGATTTCATACGGAGACAATTGACGAATCATATAATGGTAGATTTAAGTTAAAGCAGAAAACAATAAATATTTCTATTTCAAGAAAGTCAAGTGTAAATTTTATTGCGTTTATTCAATCTTTACGTATTGTATTTACTTATTTGGTTAACGTAGCTAAAGCTTCAACGAATTCTGAAGATAATCACGTTAGATTTATTTTTAGTCGCGCAACAAAAACATATTTTTCGACTGCTGTATTACCGCTTAGTCAATTTAGTGTTAATTATTTGTTAAATATTTTTGAAAGAATGATGCAGAGTAACAAAACTTTAGTAGCAAATGGTTGGGAAACAAATGTTGTTATACAAATGTTTCCTTCTGGTATAAGTAAAAACAAGAAAAAAAATTAAAATATTAGAAAGAAATAAGTTTATAGACATATTGGTAGTGTTAATGATGATAATGGGGGTGTAAATAAATATTTTGAAAAATACGGTAGGAAATTTCGAAACGGTGTTTTCTATGTAATATGTAATGTTTTAAATCGTGTTATAGAAAATTGTTGTTTTGTAGTTAGTTTATTAGTTAGTTTATCATATTTAAAAAAAGATAGCAAATATGTAATAATGGAGAGAACCCCTCATAAACCCGTTGACGAATTATATGATATCAATGAAATTCGTAGTGTTTATCATCAGTGTGGAATTCCAGAGGGTGCGGTAAAAACAAAGAATTTTCACGATGTTTATGAGAATTTTCTTGAAGTACAGGGTGTTGATTTGGTAGTATACTCTGATAGATATGATGACTGTATCATCTATGATTCTCGTACTGATGAAGATGGAAATTTAATAAAATTAACTGATAAAATAGTTTGTTTATGGTTAAATAATAATCATTACGATGTTGTTTTAAATATGTGTAAATTTGCTAAACTTAACCCGTATTCATTTTGTGTTAAATGTACGAGTTATTTTACCGATTTTGAACGTAAAGATACCCATATTTGTAATAATATTTGTAATAATATTTGTAATAATAATTTAACCTGCCAAAGATGTTTCAGACAAACGAAATGTTTGAGAAATATTAAAATTGAATGTAGTAATTGCAACATTTTATTTTTTAATGAAGAATGTTTTTGTAATCATTTGACAAGAAGAGTTTTTAAACCTATGCAGTCTAATTATGGTAAACTTCCCCTTTGCCAATATTATTTCTTTTGTAAGAATTGTAATAAAATTGTTCCTCGTTTTATTTTTTTCAAAAAATCAAATGTGAAAAAACACAATTGTGAAAAAAAGTATTGTTATCATTGTAGAGATTATAAAAAGAAAACGCATTATTGTTATATGAAATCCAAATCTAACGCAAAGATTTATTTTTTTTTATTTCGAAACACGAGTTGATGAAAACAACTTAATGATTCCGTTTTACTGTGTCGTTCAAAAAGTGTGTAAAAAATGTGAAAACATTGATTTTGGAAAAAATAAGAATTATTCATTTGAAAAGCAAGAGATTTTTTAATGTTGTGGTGTACGTGAATTTGTTTTTAAAGGAGATAATGTTTGTAAGCGAATTGTGTGAATTTATATTGCAAAAAAAAATTCCGTTTGGCTTGCACATAATGGTGGTCGTTTCGATACGATTTCTATTTTTAAATATTTTTTGGAACAAAAAAAATTTATCCTGATACAATAATGCATGGGAACAAAGTAATGATGATGAAAATTGCTGATGAAGACATTACTTTTTTCGATAGTTATTCGTTTCTGCATATGTCCTTATCGGGGATACCGAAAACAATGGGTCTTGAAAATTTATGTAAAGGATTTCACCCGTATTTTTTTTACGATTTGAAATATGAGGGTGAAATTGTTGATCGTAAATATTTTGATGTGGAAAATATGAGTGAAGAAACGAAAATTAAATTTGAAAAATGGTATTTGGAAAAAAAGGGAAAACAGTATATATTTGAAGAGGAAATGTATTATTATTGTAGCTCAGATGTTGACATTCTGAGAAAGGGTTGTATTAAATTTTCTTCTTTGATAAAGGAAACAGGAGGGGTTTCTCCTTTTTACGATACATCTTGTATTACCATCGCAAGTCTCGCAATGAAAATCTTTCGTATAAATTTTTTAAGAGAAGAATGTATTGGTATTATTCCCGCGTCAGGATATAGGGGTAAAGTTAATCAAATGTGATTGCGTTAATTTGGTTGGAAGAAATAAACAAAGAAGTGGGTGGGGGGTTAGAATATAAATGTTCAAGAAACGGTGAAAAAATGGTTTTAAATTGTTATGTCGATGGTTTTTATGACAATGTTGTCTACCAATTCCACAGATGTTTATTTCATGGTTGCCCTTATGAAATTAATAAAATAAACAATGAAAAAGTTTGTAACTTTTATTCGGGTACAAATTTACTCATGAATTGGAAAAAGTGGGTTATAAAGTTATAGAAAAATGGGAGTGCGAATTTTTAAAAGAAAACAAAATCACTAAAAGTATTTTAAATGAGAAAAAGAAATACTTTTATGCGTATACACCTTTGGAACCGAGAGACGCGCTTTATGGCGGGAGAACTTCACCCGCTTGTTTATTTAAAAATCTGAAAGAAGATGAACATTTTTTTTATGTCGATTTTACTTCTTTGTATCCTTTCGTTCAAAAAAGTGAAAAATTTCCAGTTGGTCATCCTACAATGTTTATTAAAGATGAATGTGACGATGTAGAAATATCAGGCATTTTCGGATTAGTGAAATGTTGTATTTTACCACCGGAGCGATCTATATTTTCCTGTTTTACCCGTTCGTTTAGAAGGGAAATTGTTATTTCCACTGTGTTATACTATACGTGCGCTACTACTACACAATTGACTCGTAATCATAATGAAAATGAACGATGTATATTGGGTACGTGGACAAGTGTTGAAATAAATAAAGCTATTGAAAAGGGTTATCCAATTTTGAAAACGTATGAAATTTATCATTTTTCTCGACAAGAAAGAATTTTTCAAGAATATGTAAATTGTTTTTTGAAAATCAAAGCGGAAGCATCGGGTTTTCCAGTAGAATGTTAACATGAAAATAAAATGTTGATTGAAAGTGAAGTAGATAAATATATTGAAAATTATTACAAAAACGAAGGAATTCGGTTGGATAAAGATAAAATTGAATACAACGCTGGTCTACGTACAACTGCGAAAAATATATTAAATTCTTTGTGGGGGAAATTTGCGCAAAATGAAAATAACGCTAAAGTCGATTTTTTAAGCAAATATGATGAATTGTTAAATTTAGCAAACGATCCAAATATAAAATTAACTACTGTTGATTTTGTTAATGATGAATTACTTCGTGTTACTTACGTGAAAACAGACGAGATAAATACACCTTTAAGAACGGGAAATGTTATCATTGCTTGTTTTGTTACAGCATATGCACGAATGAAATTATTCGAGTTAATCGATAGTTTAGGAGAATGTGCTTTATATTTTTACACCGATTCTGTTATTTTTTTAAAAAAAGATGACGATGTTCAAGTTAAAACGGGTAATTATTTAGGTGAATTAACAAATGAATTGAAGGAGGGGGAATATGGGGTGCCAAATGTCCGGAAATTATATTTGTTTATTATATCAATAATTATTTGATATAACCAGTTTTATGTCCAATAATGAAATTAATGCTAACTTTTATTGTTTGAAATAATTCTTTAACAAAAAATATTGTTTCATATAATTTTTTTTAGTTTTATTCCATTATATTAAAGAATAAGCATTGTGTATTCTTATTATATGACATAATACTCATTTGCACAACAGTAATTGTTTCAAATAAATGTTTATGACAAATTCATTTATGTCATATAATGCATTATATCATATAATTGGTATTATGTCATATAATTCCATTATATCATATAATTCCATTATATCATATAATTCGTTATATCATATAATTCATTATGTCATATAATTCATTATGTCATATAATTCCATTATATCATATAATTAATTATGTCATATAATTCATTATATCATATAATTCATTATGTCATATAATGCATTATATCATATAATTCATTATGTCATATAAAGATATCATAATTTTGTTGATGCGCCAATTGTTTGCGCAGTAACTGCTCGGCACCAGTCTCCTATGGTGGTCCTGAGACGAAGACGGATGCATGAACCACAATACTTTAATAGCCTACGTTGCCTACGCATCAGTAGTTCAAATGGATAACCAACTAGCTAGAGAACTTGCTGCATCGGTGAGCAGAACAATCCTCGATGTCTTCTCGTCGCAGCAAAGCACACCAGCCAGCTGGAGACCATCCGCACAGACACCACCGCCAGTTCAAACAGTACTGCAGCAAGACGAAACGGCCGTATTGGCGCCAAATACTATAAATCCTGTAGCATTGGAATCAAGTCAGTCAACGACCCAATATCCGTTGAGTTCGGTAAGTTTTAATCATTCTTCTGTTTCTGCCAATAGAGTATTATCGAATTTATCGAACATTCGTGGCTTTTATAATGTCGTTGTGCCAACAACGTTCTGCTCATTTGCAAACCGCAAACTTTACGGTATTATAGGCGCCAAAGTGTGCTGTCAAACGTGGCCATTGTGTTGCTATTTTTCATGTTGGAGTTTTATCATGAACAAAGTATGATCTTGTGGAAGTATAACATGTTTACATCATGCATTTTTACTAGATTTTTAAATTTTTAATGTTAAACCCCGGGGAGTGAGTACTCTGGCACTTTTTGGGTAGGATTGTGCATCCCAGGGCAGCTTACACCTTTATATACAAGAGGACCCCCAGGTGTTAAACCAATCAGGGGTGGTGCCAGGAATTTCCTGACAGGGGCTTAGGGGGCTCTGGGGGCATTCTCACCTGGAAAATTTGAACGTCTAGAGGTAGCTTTTTCCATCTTCTCAGTGTGAAA
Source organism: Paragorgia papillata (assembly GCA_035771165.1). Classification (NCBI taxonomy): domain Eukaryota; kingdom Metazoa; phylum Cnidaria; class Anthozoa; order Scleralcyonacea; family Coralliidae; genus Paragorgia; species Paragorgia papillata. The sequence continues at coordinate 94,948 of JAWNZC010000199.1, read as the reverse complement.
TTATTGCAATATTAACCGACAAGCTACAGCATTTATTTTCAAGGTATCAATAAAGAAAAATCTGTTGAACACCCAGTGTGGTCATTAACCTTTGCCATTTTTGTCCAATATTGCAGTCAGAAAATGGAATTTTAAAGAATTTTAATGATTTTAAAGACATAAAAATTTAAATTTATGAGATTTCACAGCTTTTTACTATTTTACTTGTTCAAAAATGTAAAAAAAGACTTTCAATGTAAGGTTGCCATGGCAACACGTTAATAGATATAGTCAAGTACCATAGTATCAAAATGTTACCAACAAAATTCGACGAAAAGTCACCAAATTTGGTGGTATTATCTTTAACCAACAAGAAGATATCTTTTGCATTAATATGCAGGAAAATATTCCTCTCCTTGATCCCTGAAACAGCCCAATGCAAATTATGTTAAAGGTGGGAGGGGTGGGGGTTCTTAATATGGTGAGGGTGGTCTAGCCCAAGCTACACAACTGCACTGTAAGATTAGCCCTGAGGCTGCTACAAGAAAGTGGTTTAACTGTCAAAGAGAAGATTTCCAGTTTGCCACAAATGAACTTAGAGATGATTGTCAAAAGATAAGTAATATTAGAGGACCTGTATATATGTTTTTTTACAACATTAAAATCCCATTTCTGGCATGGGTCAGGTCTTTGGCGTTCCTGGAGTTGTGTGTCATTCTCCTGAAAATTATATTAAAGACATATTAAACTATAGCATAGGATTGTTAGGTGGTCTTTTAGAACCTCAAGTCTATTCAAGCTCATACCTGAGGGTCTTATCTCCAGTTCTCCACTCCACCGAAGCTTGTTAGGAGCTTTATAATTACTGAGGTGGCATGTGGGCAGGGATGGTATAAATGTCTTTTGGTGAAACAGTGCGTGTGCAGGGCACCCAAGAATTAACAAGACGTGATACCATATCAGAGTTTGTCTTTGATCACATTTAATTGTTAATTAAGCAACATGGTTGTCATTGACACTGAAAAGAAGGTTTTCACTAAAATGCACATGATTTGATTAATTTTTCTTTTTAAGAGTAACACACCCAATGTGCGATTTTTAAACACAGAACTCTGAATGTTTTTCTAGGGCCGTCGACTACCGTCTTCATTAGAAAGGCAACGTCATCTTCAACCATTGCCCACTAAACGAAAAAAAGGTTCAACTAGTAAAATAAAAGAAGTGACTAAAGATGTTGCCTGCATGACTTCGGACATTTTCCATTCCGGGGTCCCTTGTCCAAAAGGACGCGATAGAAGTAAACTTAGTGAAAGAGGTCTGATAGGAAAGGTCACAATAATATCATCATGGAATGATGAAGAAGTGAGAGAGGAGATATCTTCAATTTTTAGAACCATTTTTAAGTTAAAGGAAAATGAACCTTTTCTATTTCAATATCTGGGGTGAGTATCATTAAACACTTTATTTGGCATACTGGTAATTAATGTTATCTGCAGTTGATCTAGCCTGCGTGCAGACGTTTCCCCAATTTCAGGAGGGGGAAGGAGCGTCTGCACGCAGGCTACAGTTCATCCACCATACCTTAAGTCATGTCTCCACTCTCATACTATGTGTTTTTTTACTTCTCAAATATTTTTTTTATATTTATTTTATTTTGTACAATGTATAGAAGAAACAGACAACTTAAAGAAACATAAATTTAATATGTCATAAACCAAAAAGAAAAATCACAAAACCTGTAATATCCCACGGTGCTTGTGTGAATGCGAGCAACTGACCTACAGTACGATTATCCTCCATGGAGGAAAATGTTTCCTCGTAGCGAGAAACAAGCAGAAAACCACCGTTTCAATCGCATCGATTAATTTTCGTGATTTAGCTTCAGTACGGTCATCAAGCGCGAGTGGGCGCACGTATACAGTTCAAAATATTCTTAGTATCATTGCATGATTATAACATTACCATTTACCAGCGGTTTGTCTACGCTATATTGGTGCTTCCCTCCTACGTATAGCTCGTACGCGTCGTATAAATAGAGCGCTTGAAAGATCGCACTCGTTGACAGAGTTTCCAAACAAGACGCCTGATCCGGCGTTATTAAACTCGGGCTACTGCGTTTTCCGCGTGAGGTGGCCATAACTACTGATTCTTCCGCAACTGATTTTAAAACGCATCTGAATTATGATCTAGACTTGCTCCAAAATTGCGAGTGTAGTGTTGAAACTATACAGTAAAATTGGTGGTCACCAAAGTTTTTTTCGAAGTAAATTAGTTTGAAGGGTAATTGGCACCCATTCTGAAACGTCATTGTTGCCATAGCAACAACTGTTGCTATTTATTTGGTTAACATTTTTTCATTGTCAGTCGACTATGCATAATATTTAGTTTTATTCTTTTCCCGAATTGTTTATGTACGTATTGTTTTGGACTCTCAAACTTGTATTTTCCATTTTTCAAGAAACCGTATGGAGCCACCTTAAAAGAATCTAAACAATAGAATGAATCACTGCATATACACGTTAAGAGAGATTAACTGTATTGACCAACACATTAATTTCTCTTCTCGATCGACGATCGTAAATTAAAATGGCTCTGCACACAATTTCTTTTCTTTAGACAGTGACTAATACGTACGTTCACTTGTTGCGGTCGTTAAGATCTAACGCTAACATTTAAGTGAATGATATTGATGAATATAGTCATATAGACTACCAAATACAAACAAAATCGAATGATTTAGATCACAGTGGCTTACTGGCCAGTATGGGCCGCACCTCTGTATAGACCAAAGTGTAAACAAGTAAAGTGTTCATGAGACACGAGTTCATCACGCATGCATATTTGACGTAGTCGGATAACTGCGCAGAGAAACTACGCAACTAATAAATGTGATATTGACAATGCAGTTTCTATATTATGATTGAAATCGGGCGCTTTGACCGCACCTACAAGTATTTACTATTATTTATTTGGGCAGTTGTAAGCATGGTGTCATGGTGAGCATAGTCACTGTCAGCCACATTACTGATGAACCGCCGTTCAAAATCTACCATCAACGTCCAAGAACACCTTCACCGAAACAAAGCTGTCCAAAAGCGTAACTGCGTAAAGACTCGCAAGATTGTAACATCGAAGATGCCATGGGGAAAGCAACATGCCTCACCGGAAGCATGAATACCACCGGAAGTAAAATGTGTGAAAATGCATCTGCGCGCCCTGAAGAAAACCCCCCAAAAAAACCCAACAGAAACAGACACGGAGCCGAAACCTAGACTTTTTAATATCGAAAACTGGCCGGTAACCAGTATTTAAAGGCACAGTGTCACCACGACGCAAACTTGAAAAACTTCGTGGACAAATTCAAGTTCACATTATTAAAATAATATCACTCAAAAACTTGGACTAAATAGTCCGTAAGAAAACGCACTAATGACTTACTATTTTAACGTTTTATGAATGTTATTCCTTTCCTTTGAACACACTAATATAATTTTTGTCTCGCGCAAAACTACTAATTAAGCGTTAATTTAATACCTGACGCTGTGCCTTTAATATTTAACTAACGGGAGCAATAGCTTACTGCATGGCTTTTCATTGTTTACCGAGAATAGAACTCCCGGTAATTCTTGCAGCAAATCACTTTTGTGTCGAAGGAAGGTCGATCATTCAAAACACGCAGTTCCAAGACCAGTACTGTGTTTATTTTAACGAAGGGTATAAGCGACATTATTTTAAATGGAGTTTAAGTTATCGCGATGCCAGACTTCAAGAGGTCAAGACAAAAGTTTACGTTGGCAAGGTTATTACTTTCATTCTCCCGCGTTTCCTGTTTCTGGCCCGCTACGATACTTTTTACGCATTTGTTGCCCTGCAAACGTTTTGAAATTACTCAGTACATCTTTCTTGTGGTAGCACCTGTTTTACAGAATTTCAAGCATATATGATGTCGTCGACCATAATTGTCGTGATAATCGACGCTAAAACAGACAAAGGGGTCCTACTAAACACCGTCCATGAACGTTCGCGGCTATCACCGTCCGCGGACGGTGTTTAGTAGGCCCGCAGACAAAGAGGCAGCGTTGTCACTTCTTGCTTGTGGCCCGCTACAAATATTTTTCGCAATTTGCGTTCGAGTGCAATCATTTTCCAAAAGTTTAATAGGTCTCCCTGAGTCATCCTAGCGTAAGTCACCCCCTTTGTCAACAACGCGTGCGATATCACAATACCGTGGTCAAAAGCTGAGTGAGTGAGTGAGTGACTGACTGATCCAAATAGCGTAAGTTAGCCAGGGTGACCTTGGTGCACCAAAACTCTGAAGTATATAAGTCTAGACTACTGTACATGTGAATTGACTTCCACATTCAATCAGTTATTTGTCAGGAAACGTCTAATAAAGTTCTGACAATATCCAGTCTACCTTTTCAAGATGATTTTACTTTTGTTGTGGTTAATATATTACAGTAATTACATGTATTTTTCATTTGAAGTTACATATTTTTGCAATACTCTACGACTTTCTTTCATGTATCTATTGTGATGTGTGCTTATGTTTACAGGTTGATCCCAGGTACAAAAAAAATGGATGTTATTAATACATCTAGATCTTTTGTTTGGAATGGTACCGAAGTTCTTAAAATCGCTGGACAAGGTGCTCTGTATATCCTGGCTTCTGTTCCTTACCCAGATGAGGTATTTCAAGTCATATATTTTTTACTCTCCCGTGTAATGTATGCGATTTTCTGCAATTTTCTTTACCTATTTATAATTTGTTCTGATCTGCGAGAGCCATTGATCATCCTTCCAGACTTGGCAAGCAGGCAAGCAGGCAAGCAGGCAGGCAGGCAGGCAAGCAGGCAAGCAGGCAAGCAGGCAAGCAGGCAAGCAGGCAAGCAGGCAAGCAGGCAAGCAGGCAAGCAGGAACGAAAGGAACGAAAGGAACGAAAGGAACGAAAGGAACGAAAGGAACGAA
>JAWNZC010000199.1:27500-85000 GCA_035771165.1 Paragorgia papillata | reverse complement strand
TCCCATTTGTAACTGCTGTGAAAACTTCCGTAGATTATTCAATCTTGCTGCGTTCTGGTATTTAGTTGCCGTTTGGTAATCACGAATTGCCTCATTTGTAATTTTGTTACCCAGAGCGATGAGGGATTTGTTTATATGCGGGAATAATTTACGGAGGAATGAGGGGTTTTCACAGCAGTTATAAAATGAGAGACATAAGAGAAAAGTTTACGACCCTAATTCGACCAGTTTCTTCGAGGCTACATGCCTGAGACTAATCCTGGATTTTATTACAGAGGTCGGTTAACATTTTCTAACATTTTCATACTGAAAATTCGATTTAAAAGGGGAAGCTTTCAATCCAACCTCTATAAAATCACTGTTGTCTGGCATGGGTGGGCATAAACAGTGGCCCCACCTGCGGTCACCTGTTTTTAATCTCTTCACGTTTCTGTCTGAGGAAGGGCCTTTTCGCTCAAAGCGTTGGACATCTGTCTTCCATGTTTCAGCAGTACACCATCTTGCTATATTTCGGTTTGATTTCTACATGCTTACGCAACACACAACTTTTATTTTATTGTTGTCACCTTTGACCACCATGCAAGCCTTGTTTCGTTGTGAGGAAATCAATGACTCGATCTTGTAAAAATGCCCTTCACAGTAGCGTTTATGCCCTACATGCATGTTGTAATCCTTTACAAAACTATATCAGTTTCCTATTTTTCACTTATTTATTAACGGATCTTTGTTGTTCATATAGACATTCAATGAACCACCAACAGTGTAACGGGAAAAAACGTTTTGTTTCCTAACGGCTATATATAACACTTAACATTTTCTTTCTCTTTCAGGTTTGGAAACTTGCAACCTTTTGACCGTGCTTAGAAAGCACCCGAAAAAATTTACGCCCTTATTCTGCAAACCTGCGAAAGATTTAACTGCCATTGAAATGTTGGATTTATTTCTTCCTGTGTTTTCCGATGTTGGCTCAAACAGAAGACGAGTGGAGGAGGAGATAATAATGACCTGGTCGTACTTTTTGAATGATGTTGAAGGTATGACTGTACACAACATATTGCAAAGCATGTACAAACTGTGATTTGTGCAGATTCATTACAGTCAAACCTCTGCTTTGAGACACCAACACTGAACAGGAGGGCGGGGGTGTACCTAGAACCGGAAATGTTGCCCTTCTAGTAGAAATGTCCTGCCTGTATAGCCAGCCATTCCTATAGATTTGCGGTAATATATGGTTTGGATTTTAAAGTGAGTGTTCTGGTTTAGATTCGACGGAATATATACTCTTTACAATTATAATTATTAATCAACGCTTATTTATCATTGTTAATTGGTTACAGTTGGCAAGGTTTCCCATGTCATTGAGGACGAAGAATATGTCTTGCGACTTGAGGACATCCTTCAGTTCGCAACAGGATGCGAGGTCCTACCGGCTGGAGGATTTTGTGGTAAACCTGGAATAGACTTCGACCATATCAGTACAGATCGAAAAATCTCGGTGAACACTTGTGCTGGAGTTTTGCACTTCCCTGCAAACGAAAGCATGAGGAAATTGGAATCAATGAAAGAAGAATTTATATTTTGTATTCTTAATGGTCAAGGTTTTGGTAATGTCTAGCATTCGTCGTGTTTTGTTTACTTCGTGTCATTCTTCATATTTATAGATGGTTTTGTTGGGTTTTTTATCTTGACCACAATCTACAATAGACTAATCATAAAAACAATTTGTTAAGATGGTTTTAGATTAAGTAAAGTGAACTGACTGCTTTACCTGATAGGTGCATGAACAAATTAAGAAGTGTCTGTAAAGATGGTGTTTACGTTAAAACTTCGTGGACGACGTTTTTCATCTATATAAAAACGTGCTGTTGTAAGAAATATACAAGGAATATACAAGGCATGGTGAAGTTGTTTTTTTGGTTTTATTTTACAAAGATTTATTAAACGGTTAGCGTTAACTCAGAAGTAATCGAAAAACGCAGACAGTTAGACAGTTTACATTATCTATAGATTTGGTCAAATATGAATTGATATAAACTATTAATAAACTTGTACACATTGAGCCTGATCACCTTCATCTACTGGTTTATCTCAAGACGCACTGTCCGACAAATTGTACAACTTTCTTAAATGTATCAACACCATCTCCATGTAGTGGATGCACATACCCAAAAAGCATAGCCAATTGTTCATTGTTCAACGGCGAGTTTGTTGTTGGTACTGAAACATGTGGCTGTTCTCGTTGTAGAAGTATTTCAGGTGTACATCCATTGTATGGATCGTCATCTTGACATCCATCTTGAAGACCAAGCAAGTTTAAATTACCATAAAATAATTGTACAGGAGTTTGGTTTTTCTCAGTTAACAAATTATGATTGTTGTGAGCAAGCCTGAACTGTTCGAGGGTTTCATTCATTCTTGGTAAGAATACATAATGAAGACAGAAAAGATCAGATTCGTTATCTGGATCTAACAAACCATTTTGTTCTAAATCGTAAAAAATTGGCTTGTACTTCATCTCGCAGGATTTGTTGATTTCTCTGTTAAACCTTTCTACACGCTCATTGTGTACTGAACTTCCAACTATAACTGGTTTTCTTTCTACTCCCCACTTTTCATACATGCGCCGCCACATCAAGACATTCTCACCTCCATAATCAGTCCTTAGCCTCATGGGGAATCCATATGTGGAACTTGCCTCATTAAACAGACCTAAGACAGTTTGGGAGCAATTATAGTCCGAGGCCTTTAAAAAGGTAACCAGTCGGCTAAACCCGTCTATTGCACAATGGACAACAAATCTCCATCTTATGAGTTTATGGTTGCCATCTGCATGCCATAAGTAGTTTGGACACGGAACGGAGTACACTCTACGCTTTATACACGGTCGTCTTCGCTCTTTTGTTCCTTCTGGATCAACTCGGTGAATGCTCTCCCTTAAATGCTTTCGGCGCACGTGTATACCACGTGATCTTAAATGTCCTTGCAGAATTACTTCTCCTGCGCCTATAAACCAAAGATACGTACATATTAAGATGGCTGCGAACAGTCAACTGAAAATGTGGATATGTGGCTAAAAATATCCTGTATTCTAAACACAGTTAAACTACTAATCATAGTCTTAACTAATTGCTCTATTTAAAAAAGAAAACATTGATTTTAAGTTTGTATTTTGTTACCAATAATTGATGTCATCTCATTTTGGGATGTTACTGTATATGGAACTTCAACTGAAAATGCCCTTGGAACAGTTCTTGATGTTATATATCATACACGAGGAAGAGTGTTTCATCAGGATTTCCAAACACCGAGACTTTTGTTGAAAACGGAGGCGAAGCCGAGGTTTTTGAACAAATTTCGAGGTGTTTGGAATCCTGATGAAACACTCTTCCGAGTGTATGATATGGCTTCTCAAACAAATCAGTATTTTAAGAGAAAATCGAGGCGAACGTTTGCTTAATTTATGTAATTTCTTCCTCCGATATCAAAACCTCCGTCTCGGTACTGATTTCCCTTGTTTCCGGTTCATGAATTATTAATGATTTGAGAATAACCCTTTACCGGGCGTGGTTGCCATTTGGCAACTTATTACTTTTACTCTGGCTAACGCCAGATGATTTTACTCGTAAGTGGAGACCTGGTAATCTGCCAGGTAAAGGGTTAAAGAGTCTGCACACTCGATCGTACATAATAATCATACTTCTATGTAATATATACAATATCAGCAGCCACCTAATGAAGGTGTTTAAAAGTCCTTTTATGTGCAACATACAGGGCTATTAAAGGTTCATGTACAGAAAAACTAAGCGAAAACAACGAATTCACAACAGTAAAATATAGCAACTCACTCCTCATGGTGGGGCCATTCAATATGGATGGCGTCGCTTACAAATTAGGGCGTAACTTCCGGCTTCAATTTCTGGAGGCGCTCAGATAATAGATGCTCTTTCCAGTCTCTTGTACAGATCAGTGATCCCACCCTTGGGACTTATTCAATAGTCAAATGAGAGCAAATTCCCCTCTAGTGCAAAAAAGGTGTAATCAAATGTTTACAACACAATTTAATAAAATATCAATATTTATTTCAATTGAACAGAAAATGTTAATAAGCTTGAGTCTTGACAAAGTATATGAAACTGGCATTCAGGTTTAAACTTCCTCCTTAGCGTTTTGCTTTCTGGTTTCTGCAGCTTTCCTAGCGTCTTTCTGTTTTCATGAATTTGGTGCAGATGATGAAACCAGAACTTGACGTCCTTGGGAATATTACATCGTTTTCTTCGACTTCGGCCTCTTATTTGCGATCTTAAATACCCCGCCATTTTGGCTTGCACGCGTGGTCACCGGCCGTGCCAAATAGGAGAGGTCTGGGTCTGAGTGTTGTCCAAAGTCCGGGACGTTGGAGACTGTAGGGACCTTAAGCATCGAGAACTTTAGCGTCCTGGACGCGGACCGGAAGTTGCTCAAGGTCCCTTGCTTAAGGTCCCTTGTGTAGCCTGCAGTGCAGAGCTGCAGGCGTTATGAACACCGCTCCAAAACATTTTGCGCCTGCGCGACATCCGAGCTCACACCTTAAAAAAGAGTGGTAAAACACTGAAATATTTGGACTGGTCCAAGAGTCCGACACAAAAGTTAAAATTATAAGCATACTACCCAAAAGATAACGTAGGTAATTTGTGCATGGCTTCTTTGTCAATATTGTAACATATTCTGAAATGACCCCTTCGTAATTTTCATTACCCTTTTTTTAAAACAAATGAATAGTCGAGTCTTACTTAGTCTTCGCTGTCTGGTTGTTGTCGCCACTGCTAGTTCCCAGTTATCTTGCAATGTTTACTTTAGCGAATTCACGCATGCGCAAACGTTTGGCAGCGGTGTTGGCGTTATGGGGGATTAGGGAGATATGCCTGTGCTCTCAGGGGATTGGGGAGAAGTGAGCTAGAGACTGAGATGATCAAGTTGCACCACCACGGGACCTCAACATTTGCCAAATCCCCTGGGTATGCCCAGCCTGCGCTTAACATTGATTGATATGTGCATTATGTCTACATGAAACTGTCCATAAATGGTATAATATCATGTTTGCGGGGATTTCTTTTGTTCTCACAGGTCATTAACAACTAATATACCTCATTATATTCATTTTTACTATCCTACCTCCGTTGATGTCAAACCAGGTCTGATTAGAACTAATCATAAGAATGTGGTGACGGAGGTGACAACAAAAGAAATTCCCGCAAACATGGTATTACAAAGGAATAGCATAAAAAGAGGTGCATTAGCTATTAAACGTCCCGCTTGATTTGGGTCATCGACCTTCATCGAGCGGGACATTTAATAGCTAATACACCTCTTTTTATGCTATCACTTATAATTATTGTTTCATTGGAAATGATGCTACCTGGATGCGATTCTTTTACATTCTTGACTTGATCGTCGAGAGAATTTGAATCAATCTCGGAATACTTCGATTCAACATCATCAACAACTCTTAGTTTTTCATAAAGGGTAGATCGTGAAATGTTCAATTTCTTGGCAATTTGCGTTTTGGAGAACTTCAATTTGAGAAGATTTTTGATCGCATCTATCGATATATCTTTTGCTGGACGACCTGGGCCAGAGTTCTAAATGGATAATTTAAATCATTAAAATATTATAAAGAGCTAAAGATTTTCCTTTTGCCCTGTGCAGCTAAATTAAACTTTAGAGAATTTCGCAGTCCAAGCATATGAAAAACAACAGATAATTTCTCTGACCTTTAGCAAGGAAAAGGATCTGCCAGAATACTTTTGATAGTCGTCTCTAAGTTTACTTGTGGCAAAATGGAAATCTTCTCTTTGACAGTTAAACTACTTTCTTGTAGCAGCCTGGAAAGGGCTCCCTACAGTGCGGTTGTATAGCTTGGACTAGACCCCCCCCCATGTTAAGAACCCCACCCCCTCCCACCTTTAACATAATTTGCATTGGGCTATTTCAGGGATCAAGAAAAGGGAATATTTTCCTGCATATTAATGCAACTATCAGTGTAAAGCTAGTTCCAGAAGGGTGGGTCAGGCACATTTGATCTGAGCCCCTCCTAACCAAACCCTTTGGGAATTTGATTATTACCCTAGCTGGCCATGAGGGTAGGGCTGTTTGATTGTATACAGAGTGCAATATAACAGTCGGCCACCGGCCATATTCCACACAAAACGCGGATATGGCCGTCCACTGATTGCTCTGCACGGACATTTTGGCCGACCATTTGGCCGCAGTAATTTCTCCCTCATTCTCGCAAAACCAAAAGGTAATCGGTTACACGTGCAAGGGAAGATGTTTTCCTGCATTGAGCCAGCCTTTTCTAGCGCACTCTGTTTTGAGTCGTTAAGTGCGAAATATCGCTTATTCGCTTGTTTTTAAACTTCGAAGCTAATTTCTCAAACTGTCCGTATAATCTACAGACTGCATATAACATGCAGATTGGACCAGGGGGAATACTTGAATCCTTACAATGCGTAAATTGGATATCTTAAAACCTTGCAACCGAATATATAATTTGTTGAAACAAAATCAGAGAGTACCTCATTCGACAAAGACAAATTTCAGCGAATATCTCATTTGGCGAAAATAAAACGAAGTCGTTTCAGCCCTTCAACCACAAAGAATCACCATTGAATTCAAAAATAATTAGTGTCCGATCATGTCTGACCAAAACCTGGGTTGGTCTGACATAACGTCAGACCAAGTTTTGGGAATTATATTGCACTCTGATTGTATAAATCTTTTTTTTTTAATGAAGATATGTTAAAGGAATCAAGAAAGACCTATTTTGCAGGATCCTCTATGGAGGCTATTTGATTACATTTGACTAATATTTGTAGGTGCATAAAGAAGACTCTGGGGAGGACAACCTCGTACCTAGAGGCTTTTCAACAGGGAGGACAGGAGAATGCAAATATATAAACATCCCCCAGTCCATCAAAGAAACAGTTTCACTGCAAAGACAATGATATATTAAATATCTGTTTCATGGGTGGTGCCAGAGGGGGCAGGGGGGTCACAGCCCCCTTTGGGGAAAAATTTACAGATTTTTTGATGAATGATCTGGAAGAAAAATTGTATTTTTAACAATTGGCAAAGAACTCTTTAACTGATTAAGCAGGCAAGTCAGTAATTAATGCTTAATAATAGTGAAATGAAACTCCTTTAGAAACACAGGATAAGGTACATATATTGTGTAGAAGCCAGCAGTAATAATTACAACATACAAAATTCCATTTTCTGACTGCAATATTGGACAAAAATGGCGAAGGTTAATGACCACACTGGGTGTTCAATAGATTTTTCTTTATCGATACCTTGAAAATAAATGCTGTAGCTTGTTGGTTAATATTGCAATAATTTCACACTGAGAAGATCGAAAAAGCTACTCTAGACGTTCAAATTTTGAATATTTTCCAGGTGAGAATGCCCCCGGAGCCCCCTAAGCCCCTGTCAGGAAATTCCTGGCACCACCCCTGATTGGTCTAACACCTGGGGGTACTCTTGTATATAAAGGTATAAGCTGCCCTGGGATGCACAACCCTACCCAAAAAGTGCCAGAATACTCACCCCCCGGGGTTTAACATTAAAAATTTAAAAATCTAGTAAAAATGCATGATGTAAACATGTTATACTTCCACAAGATCATACTTTGTTCATGATAAAACTCCAACATGAAAAATAGCAACACAATGGCCACGTTTGACAGCACGCTTTGGCGCCTATAATACCGTAAAGTTTGCGGTTGGCAAATGAGCAGAACGTTGTTGGCACAACGACATTATAAAAGCCACGAATGTTCGATAAATTCGATAATACTCTATTGGCAGAAACACAAGAATGATTAAAACTTACCAAACTCAACGGATATTGGGTCGTTGACTGACTTGATTCCAATGCTACAGGATTTATAGTATTTGGCGCCAATACGGCCGTTTCGTCTTGCTGCAGTACTGTTTGAACTGTCTGGTGGTGTCTGCGCGGACGGTCTCCAGCTGGCTGGTGTGCTTTGCTGCGACGAGAAGACGTCGAGGATTGTTCTGCTCACCGATGCAGCAAGTTCTCTAGCTAGTTGGTTGTCCATTTGAACTACTGATGCGTAGGCAACGTAGGCTATTAAAGTATTGTGGTTCATGCATCCGTCTTCGTCTCAGTACCACCATAGGAAACTGGTGCCGAGCAGTTACTGCGCAAACAATTGGCGCATCAACAAAATTATATGATATCTTTATATGACATAATGAATTATATGATATGAATTATATGACATAATGAATTATATGATATAATGGAATTATATGACATAATGAATTATATGACATAATGAATTATATGACATAATGAATTATATGATATAATGAATTATATGATATAGTGGAATTATATGACATAATGCCAATTATATGATATAATGCATTATATGACATAAATGAATTTGTCATAAACATTTATTTGAAACAATTACTGTTGTGCAAATGAGTATTATGTCATATAATAAGAATACACAATGCTTATTCTTTAATATAATGGAATAAAACTAAAAAAAATTATATGAAACAATATTTTTTGTTAGAGAATTATTTCAAACAATAAAAGTTAGCATTAATTTCATTATTGGACATAAAACCTGTTATATCAAATAATTATTGATATAATAAACAAATATAATTTCCAGACATTTGGCACCCCATAGGGGAATGGATTACTCAATTTTGTTCTACAGGACCAAAATCTTATAAGAGTTTTTTTTATATTCATATCGTACATATGGACAATTTCATTTTTTAAATTATTAAAAAATGAAATTGTCCATATTAAGGGATTTTCTTTAACTAATGAAAAAGTAAAAGAAATGTTAAATTTTAAATCGTTGCTTACTTGTGTTGAAAAAAATTATCAGAAAATCAATATTAAATATGAAAGAAAAATAACTAGAGATAAACTTAACCATATTTTTATAGAAAATGAAACCAACTTAACCATATTTTTATAGAAAATTAAACTAAAACATTTATTTTTACTTTTAATAAACGAATTGTTAAAGATAATTTCTATACTATTCCGTATGGTTTTTTAGATGGTGAGTAAAATAAACAGCACTGTAATACCGTTTCAACACCCTTTTATGTTAACGTTATGTGGACCAAGTCAATGTGGAAAAACTTTTTGGATGCATAGATTGTTTCAGTTTATTGAAGTGATGATTGTACCAGAAATCAATAAAATTATTTTTCTGTATACTACACAACAACCACTATATTGGGAGATGGAAAAAATGATTAAAGAGAATAAAATAAAAATTGATTTTGTCGATTGTAATAAGGGAATTCCAACAGCTAATGATTTACAAACGAATTTAAACGATAACAGTTTAGTTGTTTTAGATGATCTTATGACTGTTGCTGCATCTTCAAAAGAAAATTTGGAGAATTTAAATAATTTCGCATATCGCGATGCTCATCATAGAAATACGAGTGTTATTTTTGCATGTCAAAATTTAATGTATGGAAATGGAAAATTACGAAATTCACGTATCAACAGTCAATATCATCTAATGTGTAAAAATATTACAGATGTACGAAATATTCAGACTATTTCTGATAATAGAAAAATAAGAAGAAGTGTATTTGATAATGTTTTAAACAATATTAATAAAAATCCGTACGGTTATTTGTTATTTGATAATTGTACAAATAGTTACGATAACACTCGTCTTCGAACTAATGTTTTTCCCAATGAAAACACTTTAGTCTATGATGTATAAATAAATGAAAAAATGTATTTTGTTTTAGATTGATTAGTGATTCATAGATGAACACATGTGTGTACATATAAAAAAAAATTGAAAAAATGACTAATCAACGTGGTGATGGTTTTGGTTTTCTTCCTTTTATCACTTCCTTGTTAGGTAGTGGTGGTGCTATTAAAAAAAAACAACAAAAGAAAACGACAAAAACGCGCTCTTGTACATAGTCTAAAATGGAGCCGTCGGCAGATTTGGGGGGGGGGGTTATGTCAAGAAAAATAAAAAAAAATGTAGAAAATGTTGTGGAATAAAAAAAAATTAATAAAAAAAATGTTTTAAAAAAAACATTTTTCTTTTTTTTTTAAATTTCATTTTTTAATAAATGCTTCATAAAAACTGTAACAATGTTGTTCATTTTCTTTACTATTACATTTTTTTAATATTATCTTATTAATAATAGCACCGAATCTATCGTCCATTTTTCTTTAACCCTTTCACTCCAGAACACAACATTTGGTGTGTTTAGTATTTTACTCTGTGTAACGCCAGACTATTTTACTCTGTCTAATGCCAGACTATTTTACTCTGTCTAACGCCAGACTATTTTACTCTGTCTAACGTACGCCAGGCGCAGCCTGGTTCCCAGGCCTCTCTTTTTAACGTCGAGCGGCAAACCGAATTGTGAGAGGCCTGGAATAAAATGTTTTGCCTGGCCCCAAATCTGGCCCCAAATTATACAGGCACCAAACGGCCGTTCGGCGGAAAACCAAAGCACATAACACTCACGTCGGTCTGCACAATTCTTTATAACATCATATAGCAAGGTTGGTCTACTGCCGAAACGTTAAAAAGCATATTTCGATTTGTATAAATGTGTTTCAACACAATCACTTCCTACGCCGAACACTACTTTATAAAGCCTCGTATGTAACAACCTTTTAACGTAACGTAAAACAAAGAAACCTACTCGTTTGCTGTCTGCTAGTCAAGAAGAAGTTTGTTTAAGTGCCCTCGTTCATAAAGATTAAAGAATCCGAGCTCCAGCAGGATTCATGACAGATAAAGATGAACATTTTCCGCTAGTCCTCTTGCTCGATCCCTATTCTGTGACGTCACCAAAATACGTTCGAGAGAAAAGAGGACTAGGAACTAGTCTGCGCCAGACGATTTTATTCGTCAAGTGGCGAGCTCCTGGAAGTTGGTAGTGAAAGGGTTAATTAATTCAGGAGCCAAAGGGTTAAATCAATATCATTATCTATTTTACGTTTATATTTTATATTTAATATTTTCCATTTTTTATTTTTTTCAATTTCATTTCTACTTTTATTATATAGATATAACAAAGACCAATAACCACATGTATATAGGGAATAATACATGGATGTGCGGAAATATGAAATTTATTTCGAGTGTTGACCAGGATATCTCACGAGTGAGCGAAGCGAACGAGTGACATATCCTTTTCAACACGAGAAATAAATTTCATATTTCCAAGCATCCATGTATTGTTCTGTTTATTATATAAAAAAATTGTCCTATTGCCTTGCAAAAATTGCATTAAACTATAATGCTGATTCAGCGATAATCGTCACATGTGCGATTATCATAAATAATCGCACATGTGAGATTATTACTTTTATTAGTGGTGGAAAAATCAATAAAACACTCTATTTTATATAATAAAAGTTGTTATTGATTGCAACAGGTTTTTTTGCACATAAATAAATTTAATGTTTTTTCTTTTTGCACGATCTTCCCAATATTGTCTTTTATAAAAATTCGTCGATTTAGCAAAACTATCAAAAAAGAACATTTTATCATTGTATACCCAAATAGCAACCCAATGTTTTCCTTCTTCGTGATCTTCATCCGTATTCCATATCCAACAAGACGAATTTTTCGTGTCGGTTTCAGGTGTAATATTAGCTGGAAACACTCCAAAAGAAAATAGTTATTGAACGCAATTTTATTAATATCGTCGGTGTAAAGAAACCGAGTCAAAAAACAAATTCTCGCACATATTTTTTTTTTTTTTAATTTTTAAAGTTTTTTTTTTTTTTTTGTAATTGCTTGGAAGCAAGCATCAGTGCTCGATTAAGACTATTTGGTCATCGAGCAATAGTAGTAGTAGGATAAGAGGGTAGTTGTTGTAAAGTTGACGGTTCACCGTATTTTACTGCTTTCTACACCAATATATTTACCACGTAATTTAACATTTCGAATATAACTTGCAGGCATATTTATCTTTTTTAAATGATTTAGTGCTACAGTATGTTCTACGTCTGTTAGATTAAAAGATGATGGTTTAGCTGCATTATGGGTTAAATCATATATTAAATCTGTTTTGTTAACATTTTATATGTCCAATTTTTACATTTCCTTCTTGATCTTTTACTCCTTTTTTTAAAAAAAAGTAATTTATTTGCTCCTCACTTATAGATGTAAAATTTGTTTTTCTTTTATCTTGGGGACCAATTAGTTGATCACTTTCTTCTTCTTCATCTCCTTCCATATCAAATTTACGTTTAATTGATTGCTTTTTTTCAAAAATTGTACCATACGTTCACCAATACGTTCTTTCTGTTTCGTTTTTACAAAATTTTCCATTTCATTTTTTTTCTCTTCAAGTTCAAATTCATCTCTTTTTTTTATTCCTTGAGGAAGTTTATTAGTATCATGTGATGATTTTAAATAATCTAAAACCTCGTTTAATTTACTCACATCAACTAATTGTAATGTATTTACATTGTTCATTTTTTTTAGTTTTTTCTATTAATTTACACGCTTTTTCAAAAATTTAAGCAAGACAGTGATCTTCGCATAACATCTTAAGGTCGTGTGTGTGAATTTTATTCTTAGCTATTTTTTTAAGTATATAAAAATATTCATGTGAACACGAAACTGGTATTTTTTTATTTAAAATATTTTTTGATAAAAGATTTTTTTTTTTTCTAAGACTTTCGCTGTATAATTTGTGGTAAAAACTCTTTTCCCTTTTTTTCTTTTTTATAAATTGATTATAAAGTAATATAGATTTTAATATTTGTTGTTCATCGTCACTTTCAGAAGAAGAAGAATAGTCTAAATCGTCTTCTTTTTCAGAATATTCAAATTCATCTTCTTCTTCTTCTTCACTATTTTCATAATCTAATTCTTCTTCGCTATTTTTACATTCTTCTTCTTCATTTTCATTACTTAGTTCTATCTCTTCTTTTTTGTTATTTTTTTTTTGTATTTCTTCTTCTTCTGTTTTCACATCCACTTTTTAAGCAAATTTTGAAACAACTGGATAAATAATAACATTCCTTTCTTAAATGCGTTTTTTGATCAATTAAAATTCCTGATTTTTTTTTCTTCGAATAACAAGATATAATTTTTACTTTTTTTTTTCTTTCTTTCTTAAGGACTTCATCTTATGATTATATATCGTACAATAAACGTGCAGGTGTTTTTATACACACTTTTATTTCATTACGAAATTCACCAACAAAAAGCATCGTACCCGCAGCAATATTTGCTGAAAATTCAATATGTGCATTAACTACCCCGCTTGGGTGATTAGGTAATACTTTTAAATGAGTATCATGATTTGAAGTTAAATCAAATGCAATGATTGCACATCCATTTATAAAATCTTGATAAGAAATCGGCATTTCGGAATGGTTTCTGTTAAGAACATCCCTTAGTTGCTGATACGCTTCCACTTGATTTTTCAATGTAGATACAGTAACATTGTCTACCAAAATGGTAAAACTTGAATAATCTTCCCAACCAAAATTAAACACGTTTGTCCCCATGTGCCGTTAAAATTATTTTGTCGGGAATATAAACAAAATAAACGAACAGGACAACTACCATTAAAAATATCATTTTCAATAATTGATCTTCTTCCAGCAGGAATAGTTGCTGTGACTGTACGAAATGTAGTTGTATAATATTTGGCTTCTTGTTGATTTTTAACAAATGATGTATTCAGCGCATTAGTTAATTGTTCTTTTGGTTTAAAAATAGGGATTTTCATTTTAAAATTATCAAATTAAATTTTTGCATCTCCTACTGCTAAATCCGCGTGATTTGCACCCATACATACATATTAAACCATTATTTGCTCTTGTTAATCTTATTTCAGTTTTAAAAGCAGTTGGAAGAAATGTTTCACCACCACCCTCACTAAAACACGCGAGATCAATTTGATCTATAATCGTTGCGACTGTATTGTTTGTAAGCGTATGTCTAGCTAGTGACCCCTCATTATTTCCTTTAATAGTGTTCATTTCCCCATGTGTATCGAGATAAGCACAATTTACTTCTTTTGAATCTTTATACATTCAAGGTAATTCACGTGTGATAAATGAAATATAGGAACCGTATAAAATTATCAGCAGGTGTCACTAAATTATCGTTTAGCTTTGATTCTTTTGTTTTCCACATCAACCGTAACGGTAATGCTGGAACAATAACATTTGCGTTTCCACCTCCTTGTGCTCCATCAGCTCCCCTAATAGAAATATCAGCCGTAAATTTTGCATCACTTGTTTTCATTAACCCCACACTATTTCCAGGTCTTGTAAATTTCATCTAGTCTTGTCTCAAAAAAAACATCATTAAAAGGTGATGAAATAAAAAATTGTAGCGGTCTACTATACAACGTATCATGTTGATCGATTTCTTTTTCTGCTGGATCATTCATTTTTTAATTTTTTTTTTCCAAAAAAAATATTTATACGTTGATTTTTAGCATATTACTCGCTGCACCCAAAAGCTGAGAAAGAAACATTCCAAGTGCCATTCCTGCCCCAAAAGCACCTCCTTTCTGTATTCTTCTTCTAGTGTATTTGTCTTTTTGTTTTTTTAGTTTTTTTTTGTTTAACCTAAAATATATTTTTTTACCCATTTCCCCCCCAACGTTATAGTAACACATACTAACTTTTTTTAACACAACTAAATTTTTTTATAAAAGATTTTTTATTTTTAAAGAAGAAATACAATCTTTTGTAAATTTTATATATAATTTTTAAAAGTAAAAAATAATATAAAATGAATACAATAATAAACAATCGATATTTCTTTTTGCCAAATATAAAAAAAAAGAGTAAAAATATAAATAAAAAAATTATTACAAAATAGAAAAAAATTCTTAATTTTAAATTTATTTTTTTTACCGAGATAAAATTCGTAAACGATTAGAGTCAATGTCAAGTTTTCTTTTTTTTCTTGGGTTTTGTTTTTTTACTAAACTTTTTTCATATACTTCGTTCATATTATTAGGTAATCCAACTTTTCCATCAAGTAAAATGTCTTCTTTCGTTGGTTTATTTTCTCGCGCAACTACAAAATGATTTGATTGATAATGGCCGCCATTTCTTTTTCCATTTAATAAATCTATGAAATCTTTTTCATTTAATTTACTCATTCTTGAAATAAATTTAAATAAAATGTTATTTCTTCACCGTTTAACTGTTTACTATTATGATCCTCTTCGTAAGAAATGAAAAACTGAATGTTTTTAGCATCATCTTCACTTAATAGTAAGAAATGCGGTAATGTTTTTTTTATCGCTATTTAAAGCAAAAGAAATATTTTTTTCATTGATATAAAATAAAACGCATTTTACAAATAAAATATATTGTTGAGCAGGTAATTGACTTGTTGATTCTGTATGACTATTTGTTATATTTTCAATTTTTCAATTTTTAATATTTTTCTGTTCTAAATTGTTTTTGAATCCAGAAAAATCAAATTTTTTTTAATATAACAAACGAAAATTTCCTTTTATTCCCTTACATTCAAATGAGTTTAAATTCCATAAAGTTTTATTATCATTATATGATGTACATGAAAAAGGATATATCACTTCATAATTTTCAATGCATAAAACATGATTTTTTTCTACTAATTTCACTTTAAGCTTAATGAATTATTCCTTCAATATTAACAGTTCCTGAATCAAAGGGAATCAATGCACCTTCGCTATCTTTTAATTTTATATGTAACGAAGAAATTTTTGTTTTTTTAAATTTTCTTTTAGCTGAAACTGAAAGTGAATAAATAATTAATTCACCGTTTCCCTTTCCTTGTTTTCTTTTCCTTGTGGTTGTGGTTGCGGTTGCGGTTGCGGTTGCGGTTGCGGTTGTTGTTGTTGTTGTTGTTGTTGTTGTTGTTGTTGTTGTTGTTGTTGTTGTTGTTGTTGTTGTTGTCGTTGTTGTCGTTTTAGGTTTTTAGTAGATTTGATCGCAGTCAGAATTGTTCGTCTGGTGTATGATTCACCTACTATGTCCGATTTTTTAATAATTTTTTCTGCTAGTTTTTTGTCAGGAGTGATTTTAAAGAGATGTTGTGTTCGGTGTTGTATTTTCATTTCCGTGTCGTCTAGTGGTATTCAGTCATAATGTCAAGTAGTTCGTTGGAGGTGTTTTTTAATGTACTCTCCCAAGGTTCCCTTAATACAGGAGGGAGATATACCCGGCATTTCCGTCGTAATGTGAGTTCAGGGGGGTAGTGTTGTTAGTACGATGTTCATTAAGGTTGTCTATGTATGTTTTTTGTTTGTCACGTTTTAGTTTTAATGTGTTAAGAATACGGAAAGGATTCAGAAGCTTTGTGGGAATGTTGTTAATGTTAATGTCCACTTCAGAATCTGGTTCGTGTCCGTTGTCGTCTATGTTAATCTCGTTGTCAAATAGGTGTGGTTCATTACTGTTCATGTTACTTGTTGAAGCCCCATTATTTACACTGTCTTGTTCGTCTAAGGTGGTTACTGTTGTGTTTGTTTCGTTATTGTTTTGGTATTCGTTCGTGTTGTGAGTTGTAGTGGTTTGTCCGTCGTTGGAAGTTTGCTCTGGTGTTGAGTCAATTTGCATTTCCAGTTCAAAAAATGCTATCGTTTAGATCTGTCATGTCGTAAAGGCTATTGTCTATGGTAATGTTGGAGTTTAGTTCGGTGTCAGTATTAGTGTCTTGTTGGTTTGTTGGGTTTTGTGTTGTGTTACGGTCATACGTTGTCATTGTAGTTTCGTTGATTGTTCTGTTGTCAGTGGCTATGTCTTCGTGTTGTCCGTCATCGTATGTTTCAATGTCGTCAATTCCCAAAAGTTCGTCCTCATCGATCCCTTCGATTTGTAGGAAAATGTCATCATCCGCTTGTGCCAGGATAGAAGCTTCGACAGGGTCAATCGGGGTGTCTGTGAAGGATCTAGTTTCTTCTGGGTGATCTCCGTTGGTATTCAAAGTGAAGGGGACCACTATTTAATGTGATTATTATGGAGAAGTTAATTCATATCGAAATTAAGAGCTGGAAATATTATCTTACGGAAATTTGTGAGCCGCATTGTTGGACCACCCAGGGAAGAAGATTTTGATCTTACAGTAGGACCGTTTGTAAAATAAATACCATATCAAGATTTATGTTTATTAACTTTACAACCATACAAGTGTGCGAAAGAATTAATATAAGTTAAAAATAAAAACGATGCAAGACTTGATCATGGTTGAAGGTATGGTCAACAGGACATGAGTCCCATGTGAAGACCAACCTGAAAAGGAAAATTTGTGGACAGGGTTATGAAAAGTCCCGGAGAGGGGAGTAAAACGAGGAACCATGTAAAATCGTAATGAGCGGTTTAAGCCGTACACGTGGTTGGTAGAAATATCTGTTATTTGTTATTTGTTCTATCATCTACATAAACAGCTAGTGAAAGGAGACTGCATTAGCTCAATCCGTTCGCTACGATTGTTAGCCATTTTTTCCGTAAGAAAATAATTCCATCTCCTCATTTCAACATAAATTAACATCTCCATAATAATCACATTAAATAGTGGTCCCCTTCGCTTCTAACATCAACGAAGATCACCCAGAAGAAACTAGATCCTTCTCAGACACCCCGATTGATCCTGTCGAAGCTTCTATTCTGGCACAAGCGGATGATGACTTATATCTACAAGTCGAAGGTATCGATGAGGACGAACTTTTGGGAATTGACGATAATGAAACATACGATGACGCAAAACACGAAGACATAGCGACTGACAACAGAACAATCAACGAAACCACAATAACCACGTGTGACCATAACACAACACAAAACACAACAAACCAACAAGACATCCATGCTGACACCGAACTAAACTCCAACATTACCATAGACAACAGCTTCTACGACATGACAGATCTAAACGACAGCATTTTTGAACCGGAAATGCAAATCGACTCGATACCAGAACAAACTTCCAACGACGGACAAACCACTAACGAATACCACAACAATAACGAAACAAACACAATAACAACCACCTCAGACGAACTAGACAGTGTAAATAATGGGGCTTCAACAAGTAACATGAACAGTAATGAACCACACCCACTTGACAACGAGATTAACATAGACGACAACGGACACGAACCAGATTCTGAAACGGACATCAACATTAACAACATTCCCACAAACCTTCTGAATCCTTTCCGTATTCTTAACACTTTAAAACTAAAACGTGACAAACAAAAAACATACATAGACAACCTTAACGAACATCGTACTAACAACACTACCCCCACTGAACTCACTTTACGACGGAAATGCTGGGTATATCTCCCTCCTGTATTAAGGGAACGTTGGGAGAGTACATTAAAAAACACCTCCAACGAACTACTTGACATTATGACGGAATACCACCAAACGACACTAGACGACACAGAAATGAAAATACAACACCGAACACAACATCTTCTTAAAATCACTCCTGACAAGAAACTAGTGGAAAAAATTATAAAAACATCGGACAAAGTAGGTGAATCATACACCAGACGAACAATTTTGACTGCAATCAAATCTACTAAAAACCTAAAACGACAACGACAACAACGACGACGACGACGACAACAACAACAACAACAACAGCAAAAACGACAACAACTACATAACCAACAACAACACCTAAACCCTAAACAACAACCACCAAGACAACAGCAACACCGACAACGACAACAACATAAACATCAACAACGACAACAGAAACAACACCAACAACTACAACATAAACAACAACAACACCAACACCAACAACAACGAGACAATCCAACCAACAATGACACAATGACACAACTACACTAAAAGACAACAGACATCACTACACAAACAACAATGCCACAAGATACCCCAACAATACACAACGACAGACTAACATTACTCTACCACCACCACCAACACCTCTCATGAACCAAAGCTTCACACAACGGAACCAGTTACTGAGACACCCACAAACCAGCAACAACACACACCTACCTTCCACCATCACCCAACACGTCCAACAAGGTATTCAGGATTTTGTTAACTTTCTCGACACCACAGTTTACATTAGTAAGAACAACAAACTTGAATCAGACCTGTACATAAAACCAACAGACAGAACACTACTTCTACATAACAATTCCTTCCATCCAAAGTCTTGTAAAAATAGTATTGTCTATAGTCAGGCACTTCGTTATCGCCGTATTATTACAGATGATACTAAATTACATCTAAGACTTAACAACCTGTCAGTTATACTGACCAACCGTGGTTACAAACAAGAAACAATAGACTGCTTTTCAACAGGCCAAACAACATACACAACTAGAACTACTAAACAAGGAAGAACACAAAACTGACAACAAAAGCCCTATACTTTCCATTCCATACAACAACAATACAACCTACATTGGACAAGTATTACGAAAACATTGGCACATAATAGAACAAGATCCTACATTGAGCATTCTCTGGCCAGAAGCACCAATTGTAGCATATCAAAGAAATAAGAATCTTAAAGATTCTCTTATTCGTGCCAAACTACAAAATAATAATATAACAAACAATACTCAATAACTACATACAGAATATACAGTACATTAACTGGGAAAAGTCAACCCGAGATGTTCTATCCTACAAAGATATCCAATCTCAACAAGACAACATCAACACCATATTGATACAGCAACACAAGATACTCCTCTATACAAGACATCCGTACACTGAAAAATAGACAACACAGCCTCGATACCTCCAAGACAGCCAGGACACAGCAATTCATCAACCACCCACCACCACCTATTTAACAACCAAATCCGGAATCTATCAATGAATCCAAATTTATGAACCTTTTAAGCTCATGTTGTATAAATAATACTACCTATTAGACAAATACCTATCATTTATCCTTAATACCACTTTGGAACATCCAACCTCTTCCAAGTAAAACCTACTCAATACCTTGTGGATACCAACAATTGATCATCGTCGTATAATTTACACACTTATGTAAATAATTTATCCTATTACCTTTACCATTCACATCGATGCCTTATACTTTTGTACATACTATATATATTAACTCTGTAAACCACCACGTAATTATACGCGATTTGGATGCACTATTGAATGCCTATCACCTTGTAAATATAATTTCACTTACTTGATAAACTAATCCCACCATTGACACGACCCTCGTCCTTTCTTTTACTATTAATTCTCATGAAATACCCTTCCTTGCTTAATATTATTCCCCTATATTACACTCGGTTCAGGGCTCAGGCTCCCAAAAAAACAATTATCCATAGGGACCCCGGGCAACCCCAACTTATCCCTACGACACCTAACACCCACTACTTTACTGATGACGTAACAACGAACATTAAACTAAGTGGATAACTATCCATTTACAACTAACTGATCTCATTACGTCTCTGACAACTGGACTGAGCGGTTGGATAACGACCTTTTACCATTGAACAAGACTTTTTCTTCCTTGCAAAATGAAGGCACGACGTATTGGTTTGTCTCGAAACAACAACAACAACTTCGGTAAGCACACACTTTTATTTATAATTATTAGCCTCGTTCTATGCTGTTTGTTTATTGTTTATTTTCCAACATAATCACGTCGACTACCAAACCCAAATCCCTCCTGAAGAGACCACGAGAAGGTCGAAACAATTGTCGAGGGTTATGTCCCATGTACTATATATACTGAATATTACTTACGTATCTTTAATCCTTTCTTATAATTATTTAACTTACTCTCGTATCATATTTACACTGCGCCTTCAACCGTCGTTGCCTTCGCAAGTTTACAAAAAATACAGCAAGATGCGCTTTTTGGCCTAAGGCCATATGCCGCATTCTTTGCAAATTTTATTCATCTACATTATATAACCCCAGTGTCAGTCCAATTACCTACATCTTATTAAAAAAAACATAAACCTTTATAAAAATTGTGATAACCCCGTAGCGAAAGGAGAGAGCTCATCCAGGCTCGCCACATTGTGTAGTTTTACTATGACGAACAACAACATTCCTAAACACCACGTGTAAAGCGTATAGTCAAAGAGAGCAAATTACTTTGCAGTTTGACTTTGAGCCATTATTTTTCCGTATAGCCTATCCATCGCCCATCCCCCGCAAACCCTTCTACATCCAAGACACTACTGACATTCTCATACGAACATTTTCCCTCAAGAACAACTCAGCTACTGATTTAATACTTATTACTATAGATGTCAATAGCTTGTACACAAACATATCAAATGATTAAGGCATATTTAAGCCTGCATTGATATGCTCAAGATACACAAGATAGTTGACATGCATTAACACAAAATACATTACTTATATACTGTACCTCCACTTTTACTTACATCCAACAATTTACTAATATCCCTACATAATCCCACAACTACCTCTAAGGACAATGACTATCCCCTTAATTCCTACAACACGTACACACTTCTCACTGTGAGCTGGAAACGAATTACCTTACCCAACAAATATAACAACAAAATAGCTCTAGTTACACCTACTGAATAATTATACCAACTATTCAATGACATGACATACAATTTTCCTTTTGGCCACAAACTAATACAAACACACTGACAATCCTACTTTCTATAATACACAACCCAACATACCCATACTTATTACTATAAAAGTCAATAGCTTGTACACAAACATATGAAATGATGAAAGCATTATAGCCTCCGTTGATATGCTTGAGGTACACCAAACAGTTGACATCTATACAGACCACATTACGAATTTATACAATTCCACTTATACATACATCAAACAATTTACTATTTATATCTCGACATTATCCCACAATTACCCCTAAGGACAATGACTATCCCCTTAAGTCCTACAACACGTACACACTCCTCACTGTGACCTGGAAACGAATTACCCTACCCAACAAATATACCAACAAAATAACTCTAGTTACACCCATAGAATATACCGACTATTCAATGACATGATATACAATTTTCTTTTTGACCACAAACTAATACAAACACACTGACATACCTACTTCCCAAAATACACAACCCAACATACCCATACTTATTACTATAAAAGTCAATAGCTTGTACACAAACATCAAATGATGAAGGCATTTAAGCCTCCGTTGATATGCTTAAGGTACCCAAAACTGTTGACATCTATACAGACCACATTACCAATTTATACACTTCCAGTTATACATACGTCGAAGAATTTACTAATTATATCTTGACATTATCCCACAATTACCCCTCAGAACAATGACTACCCCCGATGTCTGCACCACGCACGCTTCGCTGTGACCTGGAAACGAATGACGCAACAATATTTAGCCCTTCTCTTACATACAGACACCCTCATTATATATCCGAAGACTGACAAGGTGATTCTTTGTTTCTCCTACTAAACTGCTACGAGAACTCTACACACTGCTACCTTCCTACTCTACTCCAAGATTTTCAAATGCGTTGGACTACCTTAAACACACAACAAGTTTGGTAAGCACTCACTTTTATTCTCATCTAATATATTGTTGATAGCGATTATTATTTCTCTTCTAACAATTAACTTAATATTTATTGACTCCCAACCCCAAATCCCTGCTGATGAGACCACCAGAAGGTCGAAACGCGTCCAGGGTTGTGTCCTAAGATCCTAATTGCACTATACTATACGTTACATATCTTTTATTCTTCTTCTGTCATTTTTTACATGGTTCTTTAAGCAATTATGATATACACTGCATGTCCAACAGCGTGATCCATATCGCCTTTCCATACGCAACATAGCCGGAGGCTAATTGCGCTTTTTATTCAAATTCCATTCTAATCTCTCCCTCATTCTTCAACAATACATTACATGACTTTAACTCATTTGTGGTTCCCATTAACTACACTCAAACTTATAAAAAATTGTGATAACCCCGTAGCGAAAGGAGACAGCTTATCCAAGCTCGCCACATTGTGTAGTTTTACTGTGACTGACAGCGACATTCCTAAACGCCACGTGTAAAGCTTGTAGTCAAAGAGAGCAAATTCTTATGCCAGTTGACTACAAGCTTTTATTTTTCCATGTGTATAGCCTTTTACTCACTCATCCCCCACATAACTCACCTACTGATTGAACACTTATTACTATGATGTCAACAGCTTGTACGCAAACATATCAAATGATGAAGGCATTTAAGCCTGCATTGATATGCTTAAGATACACAAAATAGTTGACATGCATCAACACAAAATACATTACTTATAAACCTCGACTTTTACTTACATCCAACAATTTACTTATATGCCTACATAATCCCACAACTACCCCTAAGGACAATGACTATCCGCCTGTCCATAGGCAACATAGCCGGAGGCTAATTGCGCTTTTTATTCAAATTCCCTTCTAATCTCTCCCTCATTCTTCAACAATACATTACATGACTTTAACTCCTTTGTGGTTTCCATTAACTACACTCAAACTTATAAAAAAATACGCAACATAGCCGGAGGCTAATTGCGCTCTTCATTCAAATTCTCCCTCGTTTTACAACAATACGCGACCAAAACTCCAATGTGGTTCCCATTAACTACACATAAACCTTTATCAAAAAAATATCATACTCATTTAACGCGTTATTTAAATAATTTATTAGCCTTTCTACAGTGTAAATTCCCTCCGGGATGATAAATTTATCAGTTTCGATATATAGATTAGTGTCTTCATATACATCTTTATCATTTTTTTTAAACCATTGGTATTGTAATAGAAGTATAAACCAATTGGTATTGTAATAGAAGTATAAACCATTCACATTTTTTGTTGTCGCAGGATAGGAGACAGATGATACTTCAAAAAATGCTTCACGATTTAATCCGTCAATCGGTTGAATTAATTTCATTTCAAAATCGTTTGTATAATTAATCCTTCCTTCTTTTACGGTATTACTTAAAATATGTAAATTCGTCATATCTTTTGTAATTATTCTCGATAGAATATTCCATCTATCTTTTCGTTATTTAAATCTTCTAATTCGTATGTTACAGGATCTGTAATAAATACTTTTTTTATTTTAAATTTTTCATCTGTCCAACGTCGCAAACTACTTTTTTAAAAAATATTGTTTTTTACACGCGCAATACGCACAAGAGTTCCTTCCTTTAACAACTCCTTAGTAAAAATAATTGGTGAAATCATTTTACGCAACATTATACTTTTCAATTTATTCATTTTTTCCCCACGAATATCGTTATTAGCTTGTATGTATTGATGTTTATTCAAGATATGTATGGGTTGAAGTTTTAAAAAAAACAACCTGGAAGAAATACTGCAAATAAATTCGAGAATATTTTTGAAAAAAGAAGATCCACCTAAAAAAATTCAATGTGATGAAGGAACTGAATTTCAAATAATTCGTAAAGATTTAAGTAAAAAATATGGATTTTCTGTTTTTCACACCCATAACCGAGAGATTAAAGCATCTCACGTTGAAAGAGTAATTCAAACTTTGAAAACGCGTCGCATTTTAACATTGACGGGTACTTTTGATTATTATTCTTATTTCCCTATTATTATTGAAAGATATAATAAATCACCTCATAAGAGTTTGGGAGGATTTACACCTCATGACATTTATGATTATTATATCGTGTTAAATCTTTATTTTCAGCTAAATCAATTTCCCATTGTTCATTTTTTCACTTACATGTATGTATATTTAATAAGTCTGTGTTGTCTATATTTTGATAAATCTTCTTCTTTTAATGTTTCACCCTTTAATAATCTTGCTGCTCAATTTTTTTTTACTCATTTTATATAAAAAAAAAACAATATTTTTTTTTATGTTTACATATTAACAAAATCAACTTTTTCATCATCTTTTAACTTCGCATTCATCTCATCATTGTAACAACAAATCTTTTTTCATTGTAACCACCAAAGCATTTTGATTTATAGTTTTTGTTGTTGTTGTTGTTGTTGTTGTTGTTGTTGACGATGATGATGGTTGATTTTGTTGATATTCGATACTTTTTCTTTCTAACGTGTGATTTTGTTGACACTCGCATTCATTTTCATCATCATCAACAATGGTATCTTTTCCTTTCTTTTTCGGTACTGCTTTTTCGCCTTTTTCTTTTGGTTTCCTTTTTCGTGTACCACCACTGGCATTTCCATTTACGGCATGGTAAAATTTACTCAAGCCACTGCAAACAGTGTGTAAATTATCGTTCTTTTTCAAAAAGAAACTTCCCCATTCATCTAACCATTGCTCTTTTTTTTCTGTTTTACTTTCTACATCACACGGATCAACTTCTTCGTTAAACACCATATCTTCTTCGGGTAATACGTTGATTTGTTTTAGCTGGACAAGTTCACCTCCTCCGAATTCATTTGAACGCAAAACAAGACGCTTTTTTTCTTTCTTGTAGTCTTCATAATTAGCGATGACAATGAAACTTTGCTCACCAGTAAATACACGACCAATTTCATTTGACATATTTGCACCCGCGGTTTCTAACACGTTAATTACATGAGGAATTAGTTCCATGTCAAGTTCCATTTCACTTTGCATTGTGCACGTGAATTTCAAGCATTGTTTGCTTGTTGGGTAAACCTTCCCCAACACAGCTTTACCATTTTTCTTCTTTAACGCAATTACTTTTCGTGAATAGTCATGATAATTTTGTAAAACAACTTCATTTGACGTATATTGTTTTAAGTAAAGCTCCATTTTCATCTGATGTTTATGAACGAATGATGGTGGAGTCTATCCCGCTCCTTTTTATAGAAAATTTTCAAAAAACAATTTCAAATTTTTTTTTTGTTTTTTACTTCAACCCAAATATGGTGAGAGATTCATTATAAAATTCTACGCATTCTTTTATAAAATTATCTGAAAACTGGTTATTCACGCATAAAAAATCTACACAATCTTTTATAAATATCTGACAAACAGGAAATTGCATAAATATATAATAAAAAAAATGTTGTGTCATTACGATAAAAGTTTTACTTTTAAATAAAAAAAACCAGCGGAGATGTTGACGGTATAATAGTCTTGTTGGAACTGATTAGAAACAATAAACAATATTGCACCGGATACGTATTCTTATTATCAATGAATACATCAAATATGGTAACAAAATAGGTTACGAGCTGATACTGTATGAATAAACCATATATAGATAGATATATCCTTGACGCATGAACACCTATCATATTGGGTTTACACATCATGATGCATGAATAATACATATATGGTTTGTATACCGTATAGGGAATACGTAACATATATAGTATGTAATAAAAACATTACGTAAAAAATAGACGAGTTCAAGGTTACCGACGCCATTTTCCAGAGGGGGCAAAGAGTCTGGGGCGAGCGCGGCCAAAACTATATCTTTTATTCAGAAGAAAGCAGATTTACACATATTCGCTTGGCAGTTTTGAATAATTTTCGGTGTACGCTTGCGTTTTTTTTTGTTGAAGTGTTTTGGGTGATGGGGAAAAAGAATCGCTGTTGTGTTGGTGGCTGCAATAACGATCAACGGTATCCAGATTTGGTTATCAAGCGCTCGCACGTAGCAGAGATGTTCTGGTACCGATGGCCGAAAGCGAAGGCCTTATCAAAGCTTTGGGAAAAAAGCATATCGAAAGGGCGCAAAGATTTCACGCCAGGTCCGTACATGACAGTATGTTCGAACCACTTCGTGGATGGAAAAAGGACAACTACAGAAGATGCAAGGCGCCACTGTCTTTACAGAATTAGATCGCTCACAAGGATACCTTCAGCTATCACTCGCACCAGAATCGCGTTACATCACAGCTTTTCCTACTCCTGAGGATGGCCCTCGCAGATTCACATGACTAGTCATGGGTGCTTGTCCATCTGGTGAATATTTCCATGAAAAGATCCACGAGCTAGTAAGAGGAATACCCAACTGTGAAAACATCTCCGATAACATATGGCTTTGGTCGAAGGACATGCCCACTCATCTGAAGCACCTCGCCAAGCTGCTCAGTACCTTACAAGCAAATGGTTTGACCCTCAAGCTTCCCAAATGCACCTTTGCACAGCCTGAAATCAACGTTTTTGGTCACATTGTATCGGCGAATGGAATCCGCCCTGACCTGAGTAAGATTAAAGCGATAACCCAAGCACCACATCCAAGATGTGCATTTGAAGTCCGCTCTTTCCTTGGACTGACTAATTTTTGTTCTCGGTATATTCCAGAGTACAGCACTATCACACAACCGTTGCGACAACTCACCAAATCCAAGGTTACCTTCGAATGGAATGATTCACAAGAAGCAGCATTTCAGAAACTCAAGACAACAATCAGCAATGCACTAGTGTTAGCCCATTACGACCCACATGCACCAACCAAGCTCGTAGTAGATGCATCCCCCTGGGCAGTCGGAGCCATACTCTTACAACAACAACCCGACAATAACTACCGTCCAGTGGCCTATGGAAGCCGATCGTTAACAACTACTGAAATCAAGTATGGACACATCGAAAAAGAGGCACTCGCTATTGTACACGGATGTGAACACTTCCATATGTATCTATATGGCAGGAAATTTGAGCTTGAAACCGATCACAAGCCCCTCGAATTCATCTTTCAACCGAAAGCAAGCAAACCACCTCCAGCGCGCATCGAAAGATGGCAACTTCGATTGCAAGAATACGATTTTCAAATTTTATACCGTCCAGGTTCCCAAAACCTTGCAGACCCCCTTTCAAGATTAACACCTCAGAAGCCACCACCAAAGGGTGAAAATTGTGCCGATCGATATGTCAACCTTCTTACCCAACACATGTCACCTAGAGCAATCGCCACAGAAGAAATTCGCTCAGCCTCCGTGATTGACCCTGAACTGCAACATGCCCGAAAGTGCATCACCGATAACACCTTGTACAAGCTGCCGAATCCTTTCAAAGTCATAGCTAGCCAGCTATGTGTAGCCAACAACATCGTTCTTCGTGGAAACAGAATCGTCCTTCCAAAAGCATTACGCACCAGAGCAATCACAATCGCCCATGAAGACCATGCGGGAATTACCCGTTGCAAACATCGTCTCAGATCCAAGTTATGGTGGCCTGGCATGGATAAAGATCTAGAAACACTTGTCAAATGTTGTCACCCCTGCCAAGTAACAAGTCAACCAAATCAGCCAACACCAATCCAATGAACACCACTGCCAAGCAAGCCATGGGAATACCTTGCACTCGATATATGTGGTCCATTTCCAACTGGCGAGTACGCGTTAGTTCTGATCGATTACTACTCTCGATGGACCGAAGTAGAGATCGTCACCACAACCACATCAGCAAGAATTCTGAAATGGTTAGACTCCGTCTTCGCTACTCATGGTTACCCCCACCATCTTACAAACCGACAACGCAAGTTACTTCACCTCAACAGAATTCAGAACCACCCAACAAGCATGGGGAATCAAGTCGCGCACCGTAACTGAATACTGGCCGCAGGTGAATGGATTGGTGGAACGTTTCAATAAAGTTCTTCTAAAGTTCATCCAGACATAATTAGCAGAAGGAAGAAATTGGAAAGAAAACATCCCAACGATGCTCCGAAATTATCGCACCACACCGCATCGCACCACGGGAAAGACACCAGCATTACTCCTGATGAACCGAGAACTACGCACGAAGATACCCAGCATCCAGCAAACACCTGATAAACCTGCAACTGACGTCGAAAAGGCTGACAGCTTCTAAGCAAAAGTCCAAAAGCTATGCCGTCACCAAAAGAAGAGCTACAGCGCATCATTTCAAAATTGGAGAAAAGGTTCTTCTACGACAGCCCCATTCAAACAAATTCTCAACAACATTCCACCATGATCCTCTAAAGATCATTAACATTAACGGTTCACAGATTGTCATGCGAAGCAAGACCGGGCAAGTCTTCCGCCGAAATTCATAGAATATAAAGCAGTTCAACAGTCACAAGAAATCACCTAATACCGAAGATAACCACGACGATGAAGATTTCGACTTCCCACCAAACCCAAGCTCCTGCAATTTCCACCACAAGCTCCACCACAAGCTCCACCACAAGCTCCACCACAAGCTACACCACAAGCTCCACCACAAACTCCACCACGACCCCCAAACGACCCACCGTTAAGAAGATCCACTAGATACAGAAAACCACCTGATTACTTTACGAAGAATACCAAGTGATCAGAACGCAAGAACAGTGACTTTATTGAATAACATTTTGAGTTTATTAAATTAACTAATTAAGGGAGGGATGTCATATAGTGATGATTAACTAATTAATTAATAACTAACTGGGACACGCGGAGACAGTTCATATTCATATGTCGTATCATTAATAGTAAAAGTAGAGTCGTAGACTGTATAAATACAAAGGTCGAGATACTACAGTACCCAAGAGATTTTGCACAGCAAGTGCCTGACGTGCATCAATATCAATAGATTTCTCAGACCCAAGGGAAGATAGTCCATCACAAACTGTGCCATGCTCATACTTTGCACTGTCATCCAATTTTTGTAAAGCATCGCTGACAGTAGAGCTGCAATTATCATCAATGCATGACCTAGTAAGTGAGGCTACTTTGTTTCTGATTCCAAAATCGTTCACTATCTGCTGGGGCACATACTGTGTTCCACTGAACATATTTAAAAGAACATGATTGTGTGCCTCAAAATTGAATGCTGAGGTAGCCCATAGTGGACCACAGTCCATTACACAATGTGCAACATGTGTCAAGCAATGAATGTTAAAAGTGCAACGGGAGATTCCATACAACTCGAGGATTTCGTTTGGTGGACTGATGTCCAGCAATCTTCTGTTGACTAAAGCAACCTTTCGACCAATGTAGAACTCCTCTGTATGGTTTTTGCTATCGACCCACAGGTTTACCATCTGCTTCGTTACACCTTGGCAAACAGAATGCATATAATCGGTAGCAGTGCCTCTCACAGTGTCAAAGGTTGGCAGCAGATCAACAACAGTTACTCCTTTCACACCCTTAACTGGTGCCTCTGGGGTAGCATGGATGGCATACAATGCTTGGTTCCGAGCACTTCTCATTACAACTGGTGTTCTGCAAGGGTAGTAGCGAATTGGTGGACCATTGTTAACCGTCACAGGCACACGAGAACTTTCGTACCAATCACAGCCATAACAACCATTAAATTGCTTAGAATTTCTGACAATTGCTCGTGCTGGTGCATCGCAGGCACACGAGAACTTTCGTACCAATCACAGCCATAACAACCATTAAATTGCTTAGAATTTCTGACAATTGCTCGTGCTGGTGCATCGCCACAGAAGACGAGAGGAAAGACCTTTCTTGGCTGCAGCTCATTTAAAAAAGGAAAACCATCTTGTTGCAGTTGAATGCATTCATCAACAAATGGCTTAAGAAAGGTGTTCATTACTGGCTTTCCTTCAAACCACAAACCGATTAGCAACATGTTCATGGGGGATACGGGGGGGGGGGGGGGGGGAGTTAATTGAGAGAAGCTTGCAACGGCCATATGGAAAACTTTTGATTAATTAAAAATGGGGACCCCACCTGTATTCCATGTTAAGGATACATTTCCTTTCCAGGTCTTGCTAATAAGTTATTTATAAAGACGTGATGTGATATCATTCACAGTATCTGTGCTCGGCAAAGACTCCAAATCTCTGTTTGTCAAAAGCTGATACAGCTTAGGATCAGACAATATTGCTTCAATCTGCTGTTTCACAGGGATATAAAGAAAATACGAGCCCTTTTCCATGCTCTCTGAACAACAAAATGGTGTTTGACATGTCTCACAGAGTCTTGCACTTTGGTCTTTTCCCATATAACAAGAACATACAGAGCAATAATGGTGAATCTAAAGAGCAAAACTTTAAAAGTTATTATTCTATATTATCTATACTATACTCAGCAATGGTGAAGGTATGTTTTTCGAGATTTGGTTATCAGGCTTGTTGCAGAGGGAAAAAGTAGGCGTGCTAACGTGCTATAAATATACATGTACAGGGGAACCTCGTTAATACGACCACCGTCGGGCCAAAAAATAGGGACCTTAAGATCTACGACGGCAACTTCGAGGACGACATCCTTCAAACAAAAGCATTCTTCTTGCAAAACAAAGATGATGAATAATTTCTAGTCCTAAGAGTAATCTGAACACCGTCCTCACTCTGTATACAACGCCACTCAGAGCATATTCACGTCTTCAGGACGACGTTGACTCGTGGGGTGATGGGAACTGTTGTCTGAGATTGCCTTAACACAGACACTGCAACCGTTTTAAGACTTGGAAAATTATAAAACAAGCTTCAAGTATTAAATACAGTAGTCAGTTAACTGTAACTTCTTTTTAATGCTAAAATTTGAATTGCTTTTTAACCGCTGTCGTCGTCCTAGCATCTTAAGGTCCCTACTGTGGTCGTGATAACGGGGTGGTCGTATTAACGGGGGAGTATTACAGTACTTCCGCAGCTCAGTAGTCAGTACACTGCACTAGCATCGCAGGGTCGCGTGTTCAATTCCTAGCTGAAAGGCCTTGATGTTGCATTTTTCGCAACTGGTCCTGGTTTGGTCTTATAATGTATATATTCTACACTCGAAATTTTCCTAGAACAACGTGTGTAAAACCTATTGTCTGCAACTTTTTGTTTTTCTTCGTGCTTGATAATCATGACATCTTAATATCATGGCTGACTGTAACCCCTCTGTGTTTAAGTAACTTTAAGCGGACACCAGCCAAAATCCCAAGGGTGTCCCCTTAACAAAGGGTTTGCTGTAGATTGAAACTCTCCTTTTGATAGATGTGGGAACACCCATTTCAAGTTCAAACAGCTAATCCAAGCTTTAACTCAAGGGTAATTATAGGCTTTACCCTTATCATTACAGAAATACATGTAGTTGAAAACACATACCTCTGAATTCTCCATCTTTAAGGACTTGTAACATTTGTATTTTGTTGTTGGAAAAGCACTTGGCAAAAAGGTGTTCAACATCATCAACAAATCTTTCAAAGCTACATCTGTCAATTTGTGTCTTAACATGTAGGCCAAAACAAGTAGTAGACTTTGTGCCTTGGTAACAGCCGCGTTGGGATAGATGGGTTCATCAGCATTGTTGTTCTCCTGCCAAGAGAATCATTGTAAAACAATACCAGATTTAAATACCAGTAAATAGCTAGATTTTTAATATAAATTGCCATACTAGTGGTAAGTGGCATGTCAAGTGTTTCTTTGATTAATTATACAATGTCTATTCTTAGGAACGGAATAAGGAATAATTATTTCATTCTGGCTTCCTGAAATAAACTCTAAGTGCAGGAAATAAACGTATATGGTATTTCTTCCAAATTTCTTAATTTAAACTCTTTCTTAATTTCATGGCCATTTCTGCTATGAGGTCACATTCAGTAATTTTGGCAGCGAAAAAGTTTGAGATGTTTTTGACTGATATATATATACATATATATATATATACATATATATATATATACATATATATATATACATATATATATATATACATATATATATATATACATATATATATATATACATATATATATATATACATATATATATATATATACATATATATATATATATACATATATATACATATACATATATATATATATACATATATATACATATACATATATATATATATATATATATATACATATATATATATATACATATATATATATATACATATATATATATATATATACATATATATATATATATACATATATATATATATATACATATATATATATATATATACATATATATACATATACATATATATATATACATATATATATATATATATATACATATATATATATACATATATATATATATACATATATATATATATATACATATATATATACATATATATATATATATACATATATATATATATATACATATATATATATATATATATATACATATATACATATACATATATATACATATATATATATATATATATATACATATATACATACATACATACATACATACATACATACATACATACATACATACATACATACATACATACACACACACACACACACACACACACACACACACACATACATACTTACGCACACCGCGTTGCGGGGACGTGCGAAAGAATATTCTCTACACCGCGTTACGAGGACCTGTGTAAAAATACTAAACATACCGCGTTATGAGGACTTCGTATACGCACGGATTTTTACATAGCATTATGGGGACCTAGGTATACACACGTAAACCGTTTGTTAATAGACAGCGTTATGAAGACCTGTGTAAAAATATTCAACATACCGCGTTATGAGGACTTCATATACATACGGATTTTTTGTATAGCGTTATGAGGACTTCGACAATCATGTAAATATTTTAGCTTGCGAAAAACATTTATTAGCATAGTATTTTTCTAGAATTCATCCAGAAACCGAAGTGAAAGTCTGATGTAACGAAGTGACGTACCTGGAATAATATAGGTTTGTTTCAACGGGGTTCGTTATTACCACTTTCCATATTTTACTGCAACTGACGGTCTGGAAAAAATGGTTCGTTACAGCGAGAACTTGGTTATAACTAGGGTAATTATAACCTGGTTTCCATGTATGTAAGAGAGAAATCCCAATAATGCAGAGGTATTCAGCCACATCCAGAAACGTAAGGGATTTATATAGCGGTGTTCAGGCGTTTATTTGAAAATATTGTATTACTTACAACAAGGTATTTAAATGCGAGAAAAAAACTCAATAACAATGAAAACCGACTCAATCATAAAACTAAAATTATATATATATATATATATATATTTCTAAAATTCATTAATAATTCATGAGGAAAACACAAAGAAAAATCATGAGCGTATCGGATCTATATATGTGATATAGACTCGCTCTAAGTTTCTCGCTGGTTTTTAACGGCTGAGATAAGCTTAATTTTCAAAATTACTACGCCAATGAACGTATGAAGTGATTCTTTTTAGAAGCCATTTAAAAACCTTGCAGTACGGGCTTTATCGGCTCTAAAACACTCGGCTATCGCCTCGTGTTTTATATCCGATAAAGCCCTCCTGCACGGTTTATAAATATTACATAAAGGTCCTCCTTTAAGAACTCACTTGATTCTTACACTAAAAGGAAAACAATAAACAGTAAATCAAAATACAAGACTAAGGGGGCTTTCCATTTACACGGTTAGACCGGTCAGTCCGGTTAAATGGAACACGATTCGTTTGCGGCCTGGGATGGTCTGACTGGAAAATTTGGTCCTAATGAAAAGCAAGTCCATTCTGGCCGGACTGACCAGTCTAACCTTGTCAATTGGAAAGCGCCCTAAGAATATTATTAAAAAACAACCTGGTTCTTATACT
Organism: Paragorgia papillata; assembly: GCA_035771165.1. Taxonomy (NCBI): domain Eukaryota; kingdom Metazoa; phylum Cnidaria; class Anthozoa; order Scleralcyonacea; family Coralliidae; genus Paragorgia; species Paragorgia papillata. The sequence continues at coordinate 50,530 of JAWNZC010000199.1, read as the reverse complement.
TCCTTCTTGTTGAAGACTTAGAGGGAATTACAAGTACACTTCAAAAATCTTCGATTATTGGACGTGTGTAAAGCCAGTTGAGTCGATTGAAGTCCGCCCGACTGGAAAAGTATGTAGCGTACTGGAAGAAATTAAGACATTTCAACCTTTTTAAATTTGTGGGATTTGCTCTTGAATACAATGGTATACTCCTTATATATTACAGACAATTTTGTCGCAAAAAAACCTAACGACAATCTTCTTTTAGTTGTTCAGTCTTCTTTCAACCAAACCCGAGGCGTGATCAAGCAAAAAGCCATGACGTTGCGACATGTGTAAGAAGACTATCTCCACACCGCGTTGTGAAGATCTGAGTTATGCAGGTCGACATAAATCGCATTGCGGGGACTTTAATTTGTAAGTCTCTACAACCGCGTTATAGGGACCTGAGTTATACACATGGATGTAAATCGCTTTGCGGGGACTTGTCAGTGTAAGAAGTCTATCTCTACACCGCGTTTATAGGGACCTGAGTTATACACATGGATGTAAATCGCTTTGCTGGGACTTGTCAGTGTATAAGAAGTCTATCTCTACACCGCGTTGTAGGGACCGGAGTTATACACATAGACGTAATCGCCCTGTGGGGACTTGTGTAAGAAAACTATCTCTACACACCGCGTTATAGGGACCTGAGTTAACACACGGATGTAAAATCGCGTTGCGGGGACTTGTGTAAGAAAACTATCTCTACACACCGCGTTATAGGGACCTGAGTTAACACACGGATGTAAATCGCGTTGCGGGGACTTGTGTAAGAAAACTATCTCTACACCGCGTTATAGGGACCTGAGTTATACACATGGACGTAAATCGCGTACCAGGGAGTTAAGAAGACTGCACGGCGGTATCTCTATGCCGGGATATCTTGCACTACTATATATTGATACAGAACAATTACGCAGATACCTAAAGCATTACTTCAAAAAGATTTTATAGAAAAAAGTATCTCAAAAGCCCAATAAAAAAAAGAGTATCAAAAAGCAACAACTGGTCTGCGTCGTACCCGAGAGGCAAATGCCGCGTCAGTCTAATCGCTCTTTGCGTTCTCGATTAAAAATTTTAAAAAAACCCAGAAAATTACGTTTTACTCTTTGCCACCTTGCACCCGCGGCGTATTTATTTAGCTGCAGAAACGATAACGTTCGTAGAGCAAAATGAAACGTTGGTAAACTGCCTTGTATAAACTGCGCAGTTCATGAGCGGACCATGGAAAAGCAGTTACAAAACTGGAATAGAAATGAATAATTTGAACAATTTCCCGCCAAATCAAACCGGGGTGGCTCATTTTACTCTGATAAAAACCTTCTGTTCGAAACATCAGTATTTCGTTATTAGAACAAATCTCGGCAGTTTCCCACCTTTATACTTTGCTCTATCCAAAACATTGCCTATGACAGAGCTCTCTACCTTTTCAATAACTTTCATACTTACGCTAAATATATCTGGTTGAGTTTGCAGCAGTAAAAAATCTTAAAATCTTTCTTATGTGAAATGAACAAGCACAAAACTCAGTCTTTGGCTCTGGACCTTGTTTGCTCTGTTGGTAATGACCACGTGTTTCATTCAACTCCTGAATTAGCTGCTTATCTGGAAATTAACATTGTCATGAAAAAAAAACATTGCAAAGGATTCTTTCTTCATATATAATAGGCAACAACGGTGGTTTACTTTCTACTTGTCGATTCACACAGAAAAAACTCAGTCCATGTGTCAGACAGCGTGTAGCCTAAAAGAGCGTGAGAAGACCTTTCTTGTATCACGTGAAGGAAAAGAGAAAGGAGGGAGAGGAGAGGTAAATCGTAAGTAATTGCTTTATTGGCATATGAATGCATTAGGTATTGCTAAAGCTTACAATTTTTTAAAATAAACGTAGTTGTAAAGCTAATTACATTACACTAGTTACAACATCAACATACATAATTCGGTACAAGATAAATAACAGAGAGGAGAGGAGGTGAGATGAGATGAGATGAAATGAGATGAGGGGAGGAGAGGGAAGAGAAGGGAGGTACAGAACAGAACAGAAGAGGAGGGGAGGGGGGAGGGGTGTACAAAACAGAGCAGCACAGTACAGTAAAGCTCTATATAACACAAGGCAAAACAACGCAATATATTACAATATAATGTACAATACAATACAATATTGTTAATGTTATACCTTTTAACACACTGCAAAACAATACAAAATAGAAAACCTATACAATAGTGGAATACAGTGTTAATGCAATGTAAAACAACAGAACAGAATCCAATACATTTCAATGCATTACACGTAATGCCATACAACGCAAATACAATACAATACAATACAATACAATACAATACAATACAATACAAAGGAATGCAGTTCAATGCAATACAATACAATGCAACACAATTCAATTAATGTAATACAATGCAATACAATATATTCAATACAACACAATACAACACAATACAATGTAATGTAATAGAAAGCAATACAATACATTACAATGCAATCTACTTACTTGTCTAGTTGCCAAACTATCTTTGATTCTTTATATATACTTGGGGGTCTATATAGTTAACATCTGGCCTAATACGTACATATACATAAATATTAAAGATATCTGATATACTTGAAAAAACACAATGAAATACAATACAATGTAATGCAATGCAATGTAATGCAATACAATGCAACAAACACAGTGCAGAATAGTGCAGTTCAGTGCAGTGCAGCAAAGTGGAGTGCATTGCAGCACATTACATCACTACAGGAAAGGACAGCACAACACAACAGAGTACACAGTACAGCGCAGCTACTGTAGTACAGAAACTATAGTTTCTCGAATGTCTTTTATTCTTCATATGTGGGAGTCTAGTTAACATCTGGCCTAATAAATATATATGTAATATTTATAAACCGTACTGCAAGGTTTTTAAATGGCTTCTAAAAAGAATCACTTCATACGTTCATTGGCGTAGTAATTTTGAAAATTAAGCTTATCTCAGCCGTTAAAAACCAGCGAGAAACTTAGAGCGAGTCTATATCACATATATAGATCCGATACGCTCATGATTTTTCTTTGTGTTTTCCTCCTGCGCACTTCACGCTATCTGAATGTACTTCACCGATGCTGTCCCACATGCGGTTGTCACCGACGATCGCATGTGTATAAGTAATTGTTGAGATTCATTCAGATTGTTCCAAGCTACACTGATGAGCTATAGTACAGCGAAACACCGTGTCTGTAGATTGAACTATATATATATATATAATGTAATGTAATGCAATACAATGCGATACACGACAGGAGAGGACAGGAGTTTAAGGAGTTTAAGAACAGAACAGAACAGAACAGAACAGAACAGAACAGAACAGAACAGAACAGAACAGAACAAAATGCAACGGAATGGAACAGGCCAGAATAGAACGGAACAGGACAGGACAGCACGCAACGGAACGGAACAGAACAGCACCGAACAGAACAGCACCGAACAGAACAGAACAGAACAGGATACAACAGAACAGAACAGAACAGAACACAACACAACAGAACAGAACAGAACAGAACAGAACAGGCCAGAACGGAACAGAACAAAACAGAACAGGCCAAAACGGAACAGGCCAGAATGGAACAGGATAGGACAGGACAGCACAGCACACACAACGGAACGGAACAGAACAGCACCGAACAGAACAGTTTAAGAACAGAACAGAACAGAACAAAATGCAACGGAATGGAATGGAACGGAAAAGAACAGGACAGGACAGGGGGAAAGGCGTTCCCCCACTATTTTTGTCGGGGAACGCCGTTCCCCTAACAAATATTAGGGACTTTAAGATGCTAGGACGACGACGGCGGTTAAAACGCAAGATAACTTTTACAATTTAAAGAAGTCACGGTTAACTGACTATTATATTTGGTATTTGAAGCTAGTTTGGTGACTTCCAAAATGCCGCAGTATTGCTAAAATGATTGTGGTGTCCGTATTGAAGTCAATCTCAAGCAACAGTTCTCATCTTTTGGCCGTTGACGTCGTCCCGAAAACGTGAAAATGCTCTAAGTGGCGTTGTATAAAGAATGAGGACGGTGTTGAGATTACTCTTGGGACTAAAAATTATTCATTTTCTTTGTTTTGCAAAAAGAATTCTTTTGTTTAGAAGACGTCGTCGTTGAGGTTGACGTCGTAGATCTTAAATTCCCTATTACGGTGGGGGAACGGCGTTCCCCCTAACAAAAATTAAACGTAGTGCAACCGCACTATTTTTGCGTCAATGAGTGTACTCGTTGAGTCAATGAGTGTACTCGTTTTTCAACCACGTTAGCCAACCAGCTAGCCTGAGCCACACACCCATTAACTTTCACGACAGGAGACACGCCCATTTAATTTAACGACCAGTGGCCACGCCCATTTAACTTTATTGAGCGTTTCCCCACTTCTAAAATTTGGAAATCATCACTGGAACAGAACAGAACAGAACAGAAAAAATGGAACGGAACAGAACAGAACAGTCGAAAGCAGCACAGCACAGGAAAGGACAGCACAGTACAGAACAGGAAAGGATAGCACAGCAGAGTACACAGTACAGTGCAGCTACTGCAGTACAGAAACTACAGCTCCGTCAAATATAATGTAAAACAATCCAATAGAAAACAATATATATTACAATACAATATACTACAATCTACTTACTTGTCTAGTTTCTCGAATGTCTTTTATTCTTCATATGTGGGAGTCTAGTTAACATCTGGCCTAAATATGAACATAAAAACACAATGAAACACAATACAATTGGGGTAATACAATACAATACAATACAATACAATACAATACAATACAATACAATACAATACAATACAATACAATACAATACAATACAATACTACAACATACTACAACGCGATGGACAGGGCAGGACAAAACAGAACAGAACAGAACAGAACAGAACAGAACACAACAGCACAGCACAGAACAGAACAGGCCAGGCCAGGCCAGAACAGAACAGAACAGGCCAGAAAAGAAAAGAACAGAACAGAACAGGCAGAACAGAACGGAACAGCCAAGAACGGAACAGGCCAGAACGGAACAGAACAGGACAGCACGGAACGGAACGGAACGGAACAGAACGCAACGGAGCGGAACAGAACAGAACAGCACCGAACAGAACAGTTTAAGAACAGGAAAGAACAGGCCAGAACAGAACAGAACAGAACGGAACAGCAGAACAGAACAGAACAGAACAGAACAGAACAGAACAGGCCAGAACAGAACAGAACAGAACAGAACAGAACATAACAGAACAGAACAGAACAGAACAGAACAGAACAGAACGGAACGGTACAGGAAAGAATAGAACGGAACAGGCCAAAACGGAACAGGACAGGACAGCACGCAACGGAACGGAACAGAACAGCACCGAACAGAACAGTTTAAGAACAGAACAGAACAGAACAGGATACAACAGAACAGAACAGAACAGTTTAAGAACAGAACAGAACAGAACACAACAGAACAGAACAGAACAGAACAGGCCAGAACAGAACAGAACAGAACAGAACAGAACGGAACGGAACAGGAAAGAATAGAACGGAACAGGCCAAAACGGAACAGGCCAGAACAGTTTAAGAACAGAACAGAACAGAACACAACAGAACAGCACCGAACAGAACAGTTTAAGAACAGAACAGAACAGAACAGGATACAACAGAACAGAACAGAACAGAACAGAACAGGATACAACAGAACAGATCAGAACAGTTTAAGAACAGAACAGAACAGAACAGAACAGAACAAAATGCAACGGAATGGAACAGGCCAGAATAGAACGGAACAGGACAGGACAGCACGCAACGGAACGGAACAGAACAGCACCGAACAGAACAGAACAGAACAGGATACAACAGAACAGAACAGAACAGAACAGAACAGAACAGAACAGAACAGAACAGAACAGAACAGGCCAGAACGGAACAGAACAAAACAGAACAGGCCAAAACGGAACAGGCCAGAATGCAACAGGATAGGACAGGACAGCACAGCACACAACGGAACGGAACAGAACAGCACCGAACAGAACAGTTTAAGAACAGAACAGAACAAAATGCAACGGAATGGAATGGAACGGAACAGAACAGGACAGGACAGGGGGAACGGCGTTCCCCCACTATTTTTGTCGGGGAACGCCGTTCCCCTAACAAATATTAGGGACTTTAAGATGCTAGGACGACGACGGCGGTTAAAACGCAAGATAAGTTTTACAATTTAAAGAAGTCACGGTTAACTGACTATTATATTTGGTATTTGAAGCTAGTTTGGTGACTTCCAAAACGCCACCGGTATTGCTAAAATGATTGTGGTGTCCGTATTGAAGTCAATCTCAAGCAACAGTTCTCATCTTTTGGCCGTTGACGTCGTCCCGAAAACGTGAAAATGCTCTAAGTGGCGTTGTATAAAGAATGAGGACGGTGTTGAGATTACTCTTGGGACTAAAAATTATTCATTTTCTTTGTTTTGCAAAAATAATTCTTTTGTTTAGAAGACGTCGTCGTTGAGGTTGACGTCGTAGATCTTAAATTCCCTATTACGGTGGGGGAACGGCGTTCCCCCTAACAAAAATTAAACGTAGTGCAACCGCACTATTTTTGCGTCAATGAGTGTACTCGTTGAGTCAATGAGTCTACTCGTTTTTCAACCACGTTAGCCAACCAGCTAGCCTGAGCCACACACCCATTAACTTTCACGACAGGAGACACGCCCATTTAATTTAACGACCAGTGGCCACGCCCATTTAACTTTATTGAGCGTTTCCCCACTTCTAAAATTTGGAAATCATCACTGGAACAGAACAGAACAGAACAGAAAAAATGGAACGGACAGAACAGAACAGTCGAAAGCAGCACAGCACAGGAAAGGACAGCACAGTACAGAACACGAAAGGATAGCACAGCAGAGTACACAGTACAGTGCAGCTACTGCAGTACAGAAACTACAGCTCCGTACAATATAATGTAAAACAATCCAATAGAAAACAATATATATTACAATACAATATACTACAATCTACTTACTTGTCTAGTTTCTCGAATGTCTTTTATTCTTCATATGTGGGAGTCTAGTTAACATCTGGCCTAAATATGAACATAAAAACACAATGAAACACAATACAATTGGGGTAATACAATACAATAAAATACAATACAATGTAATGCAATACAATGCGACGGACAGGACAGAACAGAACAGAACAGGACAGGAAAGGACAGCACAGCACAGCACAGAACGGAACAAAATGGAACAGAACAGAACAGAACAGATCAGTTGAGTGCAGCACAGCACAGTAAAGGACAGCACAGTAGCTAGAGTACACAGTACAGCGCAGCTAGTACAGTACAGAAACTACAGCTCCGTAAAATATAATGTAAAACAATCCAATAGAAAACAATATATATATTACAATACAATATACTACAATCTACTTACTTGTCTAGTTTCTCGAATGTCTTTTATTCTTCATATGTGGGAGTCTAGTTAACATCTGGCCTAAATATAAATATAAAAACACAATGAAACACAATACAATACAATACAATACAATACAATACAACACAACACAATACAATACTACAACATAATACAACGTGGTGGACAGGGCAGGACAAAACAAAACAAAACAGAACAGAACAGAACAGAACAGGACAACACAGCACACCATAGCACAGAACAGAACAGAACAGAAGAGTGGAGTGCAGCACAGCACAGCACAGGAAAGGACAGCACAGTAGCTAGAGTACACAGTACAGTCCAGCTAGTGCAGTACAGAAACTACAGCTCCGTAAAATATAATGTAAAACAATCCAATAGAAAACAATATATATTACAATACAATACACTACAATCTACTTACTTGTCTAGTTCTCGAATGCCTTTTATTCTTCATATGTGGGAGTCTAGTTAACATCTGGCCTAAATATCAACATAAAAACACATTGAAACACAATACAATTGGGGTAATAGAATAGAACAGAACAGAACAGGACAGAACAGGACAGGACAGGACAGCTACGACAGGACAGCTACGACAGGACAGGACAGGACAAGACAGGACAGGACAGGACAGGAAAGGAAAGGACAGCACAGCACAGAACGGAACAAAATGGAAGAGAACAGAACAGAACAGTGGAGTGCAGCACAGCACAGTACAGCACAGGAAAGGACAGTACAGTAGCTAGAGTACACAGTACAGTGCAGCTAGTGCAGTACAGAAACTACAGCTCCGTAAAATATAATGTAAAACAATCCAATAGAAAACAATATATATATTACAATGCAATATACTACAATCTACTTACTTGTCTAGTTTCTCGAATGTCTTTTATTCTTCATATGTGGGAGTCTAGTTAACATCTGGCCTAAATATAAACATAAACACACAATGAAACACAATACAATTGGGGTAATAGAATAAAACAGAACCGAACAGAACAGAACAGAACAGGACAACACAGCACAGCACAGCACAGCACAGCACAGCACAGCACAGCACAGCACAGCACAGCACAGAACAGAACAAAACAGAATAGAACAGTGGAGTGCAGCACAGTAAAGCACAGGAAAGGACAGCACAGTAGCTAGAGTACACAGTACAGCGCAGCTAGTGCAGTACAGAAACTACAGCTCCATAAAATATAATGTAAAACAATCCAATAGAAAACAATATATATATTACAATACAATATACTACAATCTACTTACTTGTCTAGTTTCTCGAATGTCTTTTATTCTTCATATGTGGGAGTCTAGTTAACATCTGGCCTAAATATCAACATAAAAATACATTGAAACACAATACAATTGGGGTAATAGAATAGAACAGAACAGAACAGAACAGGACAGGACAGGACAGCTAGGACAGGCCAGGAAAGGACAGGAAAGGACAGGAAAGGACAGCACATCACAGCACAGCACAGAACGGAACAAAATGGAACGGAACAGAACAGAACAGAACAGAACAGAACAGTGGAGTGCAGCACAGTACAGCACAGGAAAGGACAGCACAGTAGCTAGAGTACACAGTACAGTGCAGCTAGTGCAGTACAGAAACTACAGCTCCGTAAAATATAATGTAAAACAATCCAATAGAAAACAATATATATTACAATACAATATACTACAATCTACTTACTTGTCTAGTTTCTCGAATGTCTTTTATTCTTCATATGTGGGAGTCTAGTTAACATCTGCCCTAAATATAAACATAAAAACACAATGAAACACAATACAATTGGGGTAATAGAACAGAACAGAACAGAACAGAACAGAACAGAACAGGACAACACAGCACAGCATAGCACAGAACAGAACAGAACAGAACAGTGGAGTGCAGCACAGTACAGCACAGGAAAGGACAGCACAGTAGCTAGAGTACACAGTACAGTCCAGCTAGTGCAGTACAGAAACTACAGCTCCGTAAAATATAATGTAAAACAATCCAATAGAAAACAATATATATTACAATACAATACACTACAATCTACTTACTTGTCTAGTTTCTCGAATGTCTTTTATTCTTCATATGTGGGAGTCTAGTTAACATCTGGCCTAAATATAAACATAAAAACACAATGAAACACAATACAATTGGGGTAATAGAACAGAACAGAACAGAACAGGACAACACAGCACACCATAGCACAGAACAGAACAGAACAGAAGAGTGGAGTGCAGCACAGCACAGCACAGGAAAGGACAGCACAGTAGCTAGAGTACACAGTACAGTCCAGCTAGTGCAGTACAGAAACTACAGCTCCGTAAAATATAATGTAAAACAATCCAATAGAAAACAATATATATATTACAATACAGTACACTACAATCTACTTACTTGTCTAGTTTCTCGAATGTCTTTTATTCTTCATATGTGGGAGTCTAGTTAACATCTGGCCAAAATATAAACATAAACACACAATGAAACACAATACAATTGGGGTAATAGAATAAAACAGAACCGAACAGAACAGAACAGAACAGGACAACACAGCACAGCACAGCACAGCACAGCACAGCACAGCACAGCACAGCACAGCACAGCACAGCACAGAACAGCACAGAACAGCACAGAACAGAACAAAACAGAACAGAACAGTGGAGTGCAGCACAGTAAAGCACAGGAAAGGACAGCACAGTAGCTAGAGTACACAGTACAGCGCAGCTAGTGCAGTACAGAAACTACAGCTCCATAAAATATAATGTAAAACAATCCAATAGGAAACAATATATATTACAATACAATATACTACAATCTACTTACTTGTCTAGTTTCTCGAATGTCTTTTATTCTTCATATGTGGGAGTCTAGTTAACATCTGGCCTAAATATCAACATAAAAATACATTGAAACACAATACAATTGGGGTAATAGAATAGAACAGAACAGAACAGAACAGGACAGGACAGGACAGCTAGGACAGGCCAGGAAAGGACAGGAAAGGACAGGAAAGGACAGCACAGCACAGCACAGAACGGAACAAAATGGAACGGAACAGAACAGAACAGAACAGTGGAGTGCAGCACAGTACAGCACAGGAAAGGACAGCACAGTAGCTAGAGTACACAGTACAGTGCAGCTAGTGCAGTACAGAAACTACAGCTCCGTAAAATATAATGTAAAACAATCCAATAGAAAACAATATATATTACAATACAATATACTACAATCTACTTACTTGTCTAGTTTCTCGAATGTCTTTTATTCTTCATATGTGGGAGTCTAGTTAACATCTGCCCTAAATATAAACATAAAAACACAATGAAACACAATACAATTGGGGTAATAGAACAGAACAGAACAGAACAGAACAGAACAGGACAACACAGCACAGCATAGCACAGAACAGAACAGAACAGAACAGTGGAGTGCAGCACAGTACAGCACAGGAAAGGACAGCACAGTAGCTAGAGTACACAGTACAGTCCAGCTAGTGCAGTACAGAAACTACAGCTCCGTAAAATATAATGTAAAACAATCCAATAGAAAACAATATATATTACAATACAATACACTACAATCTACTTACTTGTCTAGTTTCTCGAATGTCTTTTATTCTTCATATGTGGGAGTCTAGTTAACATCTGGCCTAAATATAAACATAAAAACACAATGAAACACAATACAATTGGGGTAATAGAACAGAACAGAACAGAACAGGACAACACAGCACACCATAGCACAGAACAGAACAGAACAGAAGAGTGGAGTGCAGCACAGCACAGCACAGGAAAGGACAGCACAGTAGCTAGAGTACACAGTACAGTCCAGCTAGTGCAGTACAGAAACTACAGCTCCGTAAAATATAATGTAAAACAATCCAATAGAAAACAATATATATTACAATACAATACACTACAATCTACTTACCTGTCTAGTTTCTCGAATGTCTTTTATTCTTCATATGTGGGAGTCTAGTTAACATCTGGCCTAAATATCAACATAAAAACACATTGAAACACAATACAATTGGGGTAATAGAATAGAACAGAACAGAACAGGACAGGACAGGACAGCTACGACAGGACAGGACAGGACAAGACAGGACAGGACAGGACAGGAAAGGAAAGGACAGCACAGCACAGAACGGAACAAAATGGAAGAGAACAGAACAGAACAGTGGAGTGCAGCACAGCACAGTACAGCACAGGAAAGGACAGTACAGTAGCTAGAGTACACAGTACAGTGCAGCTAGTGCAGTACAGAAACTACAGCTCCGTAAAATATAATGTAAAACAATCCAATAGAAAACAATATATATATTACAATGCAATATACTACAATCTACTTACTTGTCTAGTTTCTCGAATGTCTTTTATTCTTCATATGTGGGAGTCTAGTTAACATCTGGCCTAAATATCAACATAAAAACACATTGAAACACAATACAATTGGGGTAATAGAATAGAACAGAACAGGACAGGACAGGACAGCTAGGACAGGACAGCACAGGACAGGACAGGACAGGAAAGGAAAGGAAAGGAAAGGACAGCACAGCACAGAACGGAACAAAACGGAACAGAACAGAACAGAACAGAACAGTGGAGTGCAGCACAGCACAGTACAACACAGGAGAGGACAGCACAGTAGATAGAGTACACAGTACAGTGCAGCTAGTGCAGTACAGAAACTACAGCTCCGTAAAATACAATGTAAAACAATACGATAGAAAACAATATATATTACAGTACAATATACTACAATCTACTTACTTGTCTAGTATCTCAAATGTCTTTTATTCTTCATATGTGGGAGTCTAGTTAACATCTGGCCTAAATATAAACATAAAAACACAATGAAACACAATACAGTTGGGGTAACAGAATAGAACAGAACAGAACAGAACAGAACAGAACAGGACAGGACAGGAAAGCTACGACAGGACAGGACCGGACAGGACAGCTACGACAGGACAGGACAGGACAGGAAAGGACAGCACAGCACAGCACAGAACGGAACAAAATGGAATGGACCAGAACAGAACAGAACAGTGGAGTGCAGCACAGCACAGCACAGGAAAGGACAGCACAGTAGCTAGAGTACACAGTACAGCGCAGCTAGTGCAGTACAGAAACTACAGCTCCATAAAATATAATGTAAAACAATCCAATAGAAAACAATACATATATTACAATACAATATACTACATTCTACTTACTTGTCTAGTTTCTCAAATGTCTTTTATTCTTCATATGTGGGAGTCTAGTTAACATCTGGCCTAAATATAAATATAAAAACACAATGAAACACAATACAATTGGGGTAATACAATACAATACAATACAATACAATACAATACAATACAATACAACACAATACAATACTACAACATACTACAATGCGATGGGCAGGACAGAACAGAACAGAACAGAACAGGACAGGACAACACAGCACAGCATAGCACAGCACAGCACAGCACAGAACAGAACAGTGGAGTGCAGCACAGTACAGCACAGGAAAGGACAGCACAGTAGCTAGAGTACACAGTACAGTGCAGCTAGTGCAGTACAGAAAACTACAGCTCCGTAAAATATAATGTAAAACAATCCAATAGAAAACAATATATATATTACAATACAATATACTACAATCTACTTACTTGTCTAGTTTCTCGAATGTCTTTTATTCTTCATATGTGGGAGTCTAGTTAACATCTGGCCTAAATATAAACATAAAAACACAATGAAACACAATACAATTGGGGTAATAGAACAGAACAGAACACAACAGAACAGGACAACACAGCACAGCATAGCACAGAACAGAAGAGTGGAGTGCAGCACAGCACAGCACAGGAAAGGACAGCACAGTAGCTAGAGTACACAGTACAGTACAGCTAGTGCAGTACAGAAACTACAGCTCCGTAAAATATAATGTAAAACAATCCAATAGAAAACAATATATATTACAATACAATACACTACATTCTACTTACTTGTCTAGTTTCTCGAATGTTTTTTTATTCTTCATATGTGGGAGTCTAGTTAACATCTGGCCTAAATATCAACATAAAAACACATTGAAACACAATACAATTGGGGTAATAGAATAGAACAGAACAGAACAGGACAGGACAGGACAGCTAGGACAGGACAGCTAGGACAGGACAGGACAGGACAGGAAAGGACAGGAAAGGACAGCACAGCACACTGAACGGAACAAAATGGAACGGAACAGAACAGAACAGAACAGAACAGAACAGAACAGAACAGGACAGCACAGCACAGCACAGCATAGCACAGAACAGAACAGAACAGAACAGAACAGAACAGTGGAGTGCAGCACAGCACAGGACAGGACAGGACAGCACAGTAGCTAGAGTACACAGTACAGTGCAGCTAGTGCAGTACAGAAACTACAGCTCCGTAAAATATAATGTAAAACAATCCAATAGAAAACAATATATATATTACAATACAATATACTACAATCTACTTACTTGTCTAGTTTCTCGAATGTCTTTTATTCTTCATATGTTGGAGTCTAGTTAATATCTGGCCTAAATATAAATATAAAAACACAATGAAACACAATACAATTGGGGTAATACAATACAATACAATACAATACAATACAATACAATACAATACAATACAATACAATACAATACAATACAATACAATACAATACAATACAATACAATACAATACAATACAATACAATACTACAACATACTACAACGCCATGGACAGGGCAGGACAAAACAGAACAGAACAGAATAGAACAGAATAGAACAGAACAGAACAGGACAACACAACACAGCACAGCACAGCACAGCACAGCACAGCACAGCACAGCACAGCACAGAACAGCACACAACAGAACAGAACAGAACAGAACAGAACAAAACAGAACAGAACAGAACAGTGGAGTGCAGCACAGCACAGCACAGGAAACGACAGCACAGTAGCTAGAGTACACAGTACAGCGCAGCTATTGCAGTACAGAAACTACAGCTCCATAAAATATAATGTAAAACAATCCAATAGAAAACAATATATATTACAATACAATATACTACAATCTACTTACTTGTCTAGTTTCTCGAATGTCTTTTATTCTTCATATGTGGGAGTCTAGTTAACATCTGGCCTAAATATCAACATAAAAACACATTGAAACACAATACAATTGGGGTAATAGAATAGAACAGAACAGAACAGGACAGGACAGCTAGGACAGGACAGGACAGGACAAGACAGGACAAGACAGGACAGGACAGAACAGGAAAGGACAGCACAGCACAGAACGAATAACTTTTATTTGAGTGTCAATGTATTTAGCTATATATACAGCTAATTGGGGACACAGAACGGAACAAAATGGAACGGAACAGAACAGAACAGTGGAGTGCAGCACAGCACAGCACAGTAGCTAGCTAGAGTACACAGTACAGCGCAGCTAGTGCATTACAGAAACTACATCTCCGAAAAATATAATGTAAAACAATCCAATAGGAAACAATATATATTACAATACAATATACTACAATCTACTTACTTGTCTAGTTTCTCGAATGTCTTTTATTCTACATATGTGGGAGTCTAGTTAACATCTGGCCTAAATATCAACATAAAAACACATTGAAACACAATACAATTGGGGTAATAGAATAGAGCAGGACAGGACAGGACAGGACAGGACAAGACAGGACAGGACAGGACAGGACGGGACAGGAAAGAAAAGGACAGGAAAGGATAGCACAGCACAGCACAGAACGGAACAAAATGGAACGGAACAGAACAGAACAGAACAGAACGGAACAGAACAGAACAGGACAGGACAACACAGCACAGAACAGGACAGGACAGGACAGCTAGGACAGGACAAGACAAGACAGGACAGGACAAGACAAGACAGGACAGGAAAGGAAAGGACAGCACAGCACAGCACAGAACGGAACAAAATGGAATGGAACAGCACAGAACAGAACAGTGGAGTGCAGCACAGCACAGTATAGCACAGGAAAGGACAGCACAGTAGCTAGAGTACACAGTACAGCGCAGCTATTGCAGTACAGGAAGTACAGCTCCATAAAATATAATGTAAAACAATCCAATAGAAAACAATATATATTACAATACAATATACTACAATCTACTCACTTGTCTAGTTTCTCGAATGTCTTTTATTCTTCATATGTGGGAGTCTAGTTAACATCTGGCCTAAATATCAACATAAAAACACATTGAAACACAATACAATTGGGGTAATAGAATAGAACAGGACAGAACAGGACAGGACAGGACAAGACAGGACAGGACAGGACAGGACAGGAAAGGAAAGGACAGGAAAGGATAGCACAGCACAGCACAGAATGGAACAAAATGGAACGGAACAGAACAGAACAGAACGGAACAGAACAGAACAGAGCAGAACAGAGCAGAACAGGACAACACAGAACAGGACTGGACAGCTAGGACAGGACAAGACAAGACAGGACAGGACAGGACAGGAAAGGAAAGGAAAGGACAGGAAAGGACAGCACAGCACAGCACACAACGGAACAAAATGGAATGGAAACAGAACAGAACAGAACAGTGGAGTGCAGCACAGCACAGTATAGCACAGGAAAGGACAGCACAGTAGCTAGAGTACACAGTACAGTGCAGCTAGTGCAGTACAGAAACTACAGCTCCGTAAAATATAATGTAAAACAATCCAATAGGAAACAATGTAATCTATTACATTACAATATACTACAATCTACTTACTTGTCTAGTTTCTCGAATGTCTTTTATTCTTCATATGTGGGAGTCTAGTTAACATCTGGCCTAAATATAAATATAAAAACATAATGAAACAATACAATTGGGGTAATACAATACAATACAATACAATACAATACAATACAATACAATACAATACAATACAATACAATACAATACAATACAATACAATACAATACAATACAATACAACACAATACAATACTACAACATACTACAACGCCATGGACAGGGCAGGACAAAACAGAACAGAACATAATAGAACAGAACAGAACAGAACAGGACAACACAGCACAGCACAGAACAGCACAGAACAGAACAGAACAGAACAGAATAGAACAAAACAGAACAGAACAGAACAGTGGAGTGCAGCACAGCACAGCACAGGAAACGACAGCACAGTAGCCAGAGTACACAACAGTACAGCGCAGCTATTGCAGTACAGAAACTACAGCTCCATAAAATATAATGTAAAACAATCCAATAGAAAACAATATATATTACAATACAATATACTACAATCTACTCACTTGTCTAGTTTCTCGAATGTCTTTTATTCTTCATATGTGGGGGTCTAGTTAACATCTGGCCTAAATATCAACATAAAAACACATTGAAACACAATACAATTGGGGTAATAGAATAGAACAGGACAGAACAGCACAGAACAGTGGAGTGCAGCACAGCACAGTACAGCACAGGAAAGGACAGCACAGTAGCTAGAGTACACAGTACAGTGCAGCTAGTGCAGTACAGAAACTACAGCTCCGTAAAATACAATATAAAACAATGCGATAGAAAACAATATATATTACAGTACAATATACTACAATCTACTGTACTTACTTGTCTAGTATCTCAAATGTCTTTTATTCTTTATATGTGGGAGTCTAGTTAACATCTGGCCTAAATATAAACATAAAAACACAATGAAACACAATACAATTGGGGTAATAGAACAGAACAGAACAGAACAAAACAGAACAGAACTGGACAACACAGCACAGCACAGCACAGAACAGAACAGTGGAGTGCAGCACAGCACAGCACAGGAAAGGACAGCACAGTAGCTAGAGTACACAGTACAGCGCAGCTATTGCAGTACAGAAAGTACAGCTCCATAAAATATAATGAAAAACAATCCAATAGAAAACAATATATATTACAATACAATATACTACAATCTACTCACTTGTCTAGTTTCTCGAATGTCTTTTATTCTTCATATGTGGGAGTCTAGTTAACATCTGGCCTAAATATCAACATAAAAACACATTGAAACACAATACAATTGGGGTAATAGAATAGAACAGGACAGGACAGGACAAGACAGGACAGGACAGGACAGGACAGGAAAGGAAAGGACAGGAAAGGATAGCACAGCACAGAATGGAACAAAATGGAACGGAACAGAACAGAACAGAACGGAACAGAACAGAACAGAGCAGAACAGAGCAGAACAGGACAACACAGAACAGGACTGGACAGCTAGGACAGGACAAGACAAGACAGGACAGGACAGGACAGGAAAGGAAAGGAAAGGACAGGAAAGGACAGCACAGCACAGCACACAACGGAACAAAATGGAATGGAACAGAACAGAACAGAACAGTGGAGTGCAGCACAGCACAGTATAGCACAGGAAAGGACAGCACAGTAGCTAGAGTACACAGTACAGTGCAGCTAGTGCAGTACAGAAACTACAGCTCCGTAAAATATAATGTAAAACAATCCAATAGAAAACAATATAATCTATTACATTACAATATACTACAATCTACTTACTTGTCTAGTTTCTCGAATGTCTTTTATTCTTCATATGTGGGAGTCTAGTTAACATCTGGCCTAAATATAAATATAAAAACATAATGAAACAATACAATTGGGGTAATACAATAAAATACAATACAATACAATACAATACAATACAATACAATACAATACAATACAACACAATACAATACTACAACATACTACAACGCCATGGACAGGGCAGGACAAAACAGAACAGAACATAATAGAACAGAACAGAACAGAACAGGACAATACAGCACAGCACAGAACAGCACAGAACAGAACAGAACAGAACAGAACAGAACAGAACAAAACAGAACAGAACAGAACAGTGGAGTGCAGCACAGCACAGCACAGGAAACGACAGCACAGTAGCCAGAGTACACAACAGTACAGCGCAGCTATTGCAGTACAGAAACTACAGCTCCATAAAATATAATGTAAAACAATCCAATAGAAAACAATATATATTACAATACAATATACTACAATCTACTCACTTGTCTAGTTTCTCGAATGTCTTTTATTCTTCATATGTGGGGGTCTAGTTAACATCTGGCCTAAATATCAACATAAAAACACATTGAAACACAATACAATTGGGGTAATAGAATAGAACAGGACAGAACAGCACAGAACAGTGGAGTGCAGCACAGCACAGTACAGCACAGGAAAGGACAGCACAGTAGCTAGAGTACACAGTACAGTGCAGCTAGTGCAGTACAGAAACTACAGCTCCGTAAAATACAATATAAAACAATGCGATAGAAAACAATATATATTACAGTACAATATACTACAATCTACTGTACTTACTTGTCTAGTAGCTCAAATGTCTTTTATTCTTCATATGTGGGAGTCTAGTTAACATCTGGCCTAAATATCAACATAAAAACACATTGAAACACAATACAATTGGGGTAATAGATTAGAACAGGACAGGACAGGACAAGACAGGACAGGACAGGACAGGAAAGGAAAGGAAAGGACAGGAAAGGATAGCACAGCACAGCACAGAATGGAACAAAATGGAACGGAACAGAACAGAACAGAACAGAACAGAACAAAACAAAACAGAACACAACAGAACAGTGGAGTGCAGCACAGCACAGCACAGGAAACGACAGCACAGTAGCCAGAGTACACAACAGTACAGCGCAGCTATTGCAGTACAGAAACTACAGCTCCATAAAATATAATGTAAAACAATCCAATAGAAAACAATATATATTACAATACAATATACTACAATCTACTCACTTGTCTAGTTTCTCGAATGTCTTTTATTCTTCATATGTGGGGGTCTAGTTAACATCTGGCCTAAATATCAACATAAAAACACATTCAAACACAATACAATTGGGGTAATAGAATAGAACAGGACAGAACAGCACAGAACAGTGGAGTGCAGCACAGCACAGTACAGCACAGGAAAGGACAGCACAGTAGCTAGAGTACACAGTACAGTGCAGCTAGTGCAGTACAGAAACTACAGCTCCGTAAAATACAATATAAAACAATGCGATAGAAAACAATATATATTACAGTACAATATACTACAGTCTACTGTACTTACTTGTCTAGTATCTCAAATGTCTTTTATTCTTCATATGTGGGAGTCTAGTTAACATCTGGCCTAAATATAAACATAAAAACACAATGAAACACAATACAATTGGGGTAATAGAACAGAACAGAACAGAACAGAACAGAACAGAACAGAACTGGACAACACAGCACAGCACAGCACAGAACAGAACAGAACAGTGGAGTGCAGCACAGCACAGCACAGGAAAGGACAGCACAGTAGCTAGAGTACACAGTACAGCGAAGCTATTGCAGTACAGAAAGTACAGCTCCATAAAATATAATGTAAAACAATCCAATAGAAAACAATATATATTACAATACAATATACTACAATCTACTCACTTGTCTAGTTTCTCGAATGTCTTTTATTCTTCATATGTGGGAGTCTAGTTAACATCTGGCCTAAATATCAACATAAAAACACATTGAAACACAATACAATTGGGGTAATAGAATAGAACAGGACAGGACAGGACAAGACAGGACAGGACAGGACAGGACAGGAAAGGAAAGGACAGGAAAGGATAGCACAGCACAGCACAGAATGGAACAAAATGGAACGGAACAGAACAGAACAGAACGGAACAGAACAGAACAGAGCAGAACAGAGCAGAACAGGACAACACAGAACAGGACTGGACAGCTAGGACAGGACAAGACAAGATAGGACAGGACAGGAAAGGAAAGGAAAGGACAGGAAAGGATAGCACAGCACAGCACAGAATGGAACAAAATGGAATGGAACAGAACAGAACAGAACAGTGGAGTGCAGCACAGCACAGTATAGCACAGGAAAGGACAGCACAGTAGCTAGAGTACACAGTACAGTGCAGCTAGTGCAGTACAGAAACTACAGCTCCGTAAAATATAATGTAAAACAATCCAATAGAAAACAATATAATATATTACATTACAATATACTACAATCTACTTACTTGTCTAGTTTCTCGAATGTCTTTTATTCTTCATATGTGGGAGTCTAGTTAACATCTGGCCTAAATATAAATATAAAAACATAATGAAACAATACAATTGGGGTAATACAATACAATACAATACAATACAATACAATACAATACAATACAATACAATACAATACTACAACATACTACAACGCCATGGACAGGGCAGGACAAAACAGAACAGAACATAATAGAACAGAACAGAACAGGACAGAACAGGACAACACAGCACAGCACAGAACAGCACAGAACAGAACAGAACAGAACAGAACAGAACAGAACAGAACAGAACAGAACAAAACAGAACAGAACAGAACAGTGGAGTGCAGCACAGCACAGCACAGGAAACGACAGCACAGTAGCCAGAGTACACAACAGTACAGCGCAGCTATTGCAGTACAGAAACTACAGCTCCATAAAATATAATGTAAAACAATCCAATAGAAAACAATATATATTACAATACAATATACTACAATCTACTCACTTGTCTAGTTTCTCGAATGTCTTTTATTCTTCATATGTGGGGGTCTAGTTAACATCTGGCCTAAATATCAACATAAAAACACATTCAAACACAATACAATTGGGGTAATAGAATAGAACAGTACAGAACAGCACAGAGCAGTGGAGTGCAGCACAGCACAGTACAGCACAGGAAAGGACAGCACAGTAGCTAGAGTACACAGTACAGTGCAGCTAGTGCAGTACAGAAACTACAGCTCCGTAAAATACAATATAAAACAATGCGATAGAAAACAATATATATTACAGTACAATATACTACAATCTACTGTACTTACTTGTCTAGTATCTCAAATGTCTTTTATTCTTCATATGTGGGAGTCTAGTTAACATCTGGCCTAAATATAAACATAAAAACACAATGAAACACAATACAATTGGGGTAATAGAACAGAACAGAACAGAACAGAACAGAACAGAACAGAACTGGACAACACAGCACAGCACAGCACAGAACAGAACAGAACAGAACAGTGGAGTGCAGCACAGCACAGCACAGGAAAGGACAGCACAGTAGCTAGAGTACACAGTACAGCGCAGCTAGCGCAGTACAGAAACTACAGCTCCGTAAAATATAATGTAAAACAATCCAATAGAAAACAATATTTATTATATAGCATGCTATCGGATATGAGCTTTTGCGTAATCTGATTGGTTCCCTACTACCAGGCTATCAGCTCATATCCTGCTAGTAGAGGAAAAACAAGATGGCGGCATGTTTTTCTAAACTGCCGAAAAGAGTTCAGATTGACGGATTTTTATACAGAAAAACATCAACACCCTCAAACAAATGTGTAAAAAAACAACATTGTGTAAAAATACATTAACAAATACACAATTTAGCATGTCAAATGGTAAAATTCACCTAAAAATTACATCTTTTTACTTCAAAAACACGACTTGAATTAGCGGGTTGATATTAATTTGTTGCCAAACAAAGAAACTCACGGTTAAAATCAAGCTTACAACACAAATTTCGTAGGAGATCACCAGTAAAGAGACTTTTTTTTATTTAGATAAGCATTTGGAGTAGTAAAAAGCATGTTCTTTTTCAAAAACAACCAACTAAGTAATTTAGTTTCACTGGTGAAGGTGTTTGAGTTTCATTTTTGCATGAAATCAAAACTTTTTTCACGACAGCAACGCTAATATAAACAACTGACCCACCTTTTGACTTCATAAAGGTACCTTTAATCTTTTTTGTTGATCTGCTTAACACATTTTTTGCCTCTCGAGTAACATTTATACAACATTTCGAAGCTGTTTACCGAACAGCTCAGCGCGAGAAACTCTGTGTGAATGCAATCAATGCATCATTACGCATGGCGGAAGTATTAGTTGCCTATGCCGGAAGTTTGTTGTTTCAAACATTTCGCTGTAATTTTGGTCTCTTGTACAGTGCTTGGCTATATAATATAACAGTTATACCATTCGCTCTCGTCGTATACGAACTAATAGCCAACTCGGCGAAGCGCCTCGTTGGCTATGAGCTCATATACGACTCGAGCTCATGGTATAACTGTTAAATATTACAATACAATATACTACATTCTACTTACTTGTCTAGTTTCTCGAATGTCTTTTATTCTTCATATGTGGGAGTCTAGTTAACATCTGGCCTAAATATCAACATAAAAACACATTGAAACACAATACAATTGGGGTAATAGAACAGAACAGAACAGGACAGAACAGTGGAGTGCAGCACAGTACAGCACAGGAAAGGACAGCACAGTAGCTAGAGTACACAGTACAGCGCAGCTAGCGCAGTACAGAAACTACAGCTCCGTAAAATATAATGTAAAACAATCCAATAGAAAACAATATATATTACAATACAATCTACTACATTCTACTTACTTGTCTAGTTTCTCGA
>JAWNZC010000199.1:22500-25000 GCA_035771165.1 Paragorgia papillata | reverse complement strand
AGAACAGGACAACACAGCACAGTACAGCACAGCACAGCACAGCATAGCACAGAACAGAACAGAACAGAACAGTGGAGTGCAGCACAGCACAGTGCAGGAAAGGACAGCACAGTAGCTAGAGTACACACTACAGCGCAGCTAGTGCAGTACAGAAACTACAGCTCCGTAAAATATATAATGTAAAACAATCCAATAGAAAACAATATATATTACAATACAATATACTACAATCTACTTACATGTACTTGTCTAGTTTCTCGAATGTCTTTTATTCTTCATATGTGGGGGTCTAGTTAAGATCTGCCCTAAATATCAACATAAAAACACATTCAAACACAATACAATTGGGGTAATAGAATAGAACAGAACAAAACAGGACAGGACAGGACAGCTAGGACAGGACAGGACAGGACAGGACAGGACAAGACAGGACAGGACAGAACAGGAAAGGACAGCACAGCACAGAACGGAACAAAATGGAACGGAACAGAACAGAACAGTGGAGTGCAGCACAGCACAGCACAGGAAAGGACAGCACAGTAGCTAGAGTACACAGTACAGCGCAGCTAGTGCATTACAGAAACTACATCTCCGTAAAATATAATGTAAAACAATCCAATAGAAAACAATATATATTACAATACAATATACTACAATCTACTTACTTGTCTAGTTTCTCTAATGTCTTTTATTCTACATATGTGGGAGTCTAGTTAACATCTGGCCTAAATATCAACATAAAAACACATTGAAACACAATACAATTGGGGTAATAGAATAGAACAGAACAGGACAGGACAGCTAGGACAGGACAAGACAGGACAGGAAAGGAAAGGACAGGAAAGGACAGGAAAGGACAGCACAGCACAGCACAGAACGGAACAAAATGGAACGGAACAGAACAGAACAGAACAGAACAGAACAACACAGCACAGTACAGCACAGCACAGCACAGCACAGCATAGCACAGAACAGAACAGAACAGTGGAGTGCAGCACAGCACAGCACAGGAAAGGACAGCACAGTAGCTAGAGTACACAGTACAGCGCAGCTAGTGCAGTACAGAAACTACAGCTCCGTAAAATATAATGTAAAACAATCCAATAGAAAACAATATATATTACAATACAATATACTACAATCTACTTACTTGTCTAGTTTCTCAAATGTCTTTTATTCTTCATATGTGGGGGTCTAGTTAACATCTGCCCTAAATATCAACATAAAAACACATTGAAACACAATACAATTGGGGTAATAGAATAGAACAGAACAGGACAGGACAGGACAGGACAAGACAGGACAGGACAGAACAGCACAGAACAGGAAAGGACAGTACAGCACAGCACAGAACGGAACAAAATGGAACGGAACAGAACAGAACAGTGGAGTGCAGCACAGCACAGCAGCACCGGAATGGAACAGCACAGTAGCTAGAGTACACAGTACAGCGCAGCTAGTGCAGTACAGAAACTACAGCTCCGTATTAAAAATATAATGTAAAACAATCCAATAGAAAACAATATATATTACAATACAATATACTACAATCTACTTACTTGTCTAGTTTCTCGAATGTCTTTTATTCTTCATATGTGGGAGTCTAGTTAACATCTGGCCTAAATATCAACATAAAAACACATTGAAACACAATACAATTGGGGTAATAGAATAGAACAGAACAGGACAGTACAGGACAGCTAGGACAGGACAGGACAAGACAGGACAGGACAGGAAAGGAAAGGACAGGAAAGGACAGCACAGCACAGCACAGAACAGAACAAAATGGAACGGAACAGAACAGAACAGAACAGAACAGAACAGAACAGAACAGAACAGAACAGAACAGAACAGAACAGAACAGAACAGAACAGAACAGGACAACACAGCACAGTACAGCACAGCACAGCACAGCATAGCACAGAACAGAACAGAACAGTGGAGTGCAGCACAGCACAGCACAGGAAAGGACAGCACAGTAGCTAGAGTACACAGTACAGCGCAGCTAGTGCAGTACAGAAACTACAGCTCCGTATTAAAAATATAATGTAAAACAATCCAATAGAAAACAATATATATTACAATACAATATACTACAATCTACTTACTTGTCTAGTTTCTCGAATGTCTTTTATTCTTCAAATGTGGGAGTCTAGTTAACATCTGGCCTAAATATCAACATAAAAACACATTGAAACACAATACAATTGGGGTAATAGAATAGAACAGAACAGGACAGGACAGGACAGCTAGGACAGGACAGGACAGGACAAGACAGGACAGGGCAGAACAGGAAAGGACAGCACAGCACAGAACGGAACAAAATGGAACGGAACAGAACAGAACAGTGGAGTGCAGCACAGCATAGCACAGGAAAGGACAGCACAGTAGCTAGAGTACACAGTACAGCGCAGCTAATGCAGTACAGAAACTACAGCTCCGTATTAAAAATATAATGTAAAACAATCCAATAGAAAACAATATATATTACAATACAATA
>JAWNZC010000199.1:0-17500 GCA_035771165.1 Paragorgia papillata | reverse complement strand
TGCATTGCATTGCAAGACAATACTATATGATACGATACGATTCAAAACAATACAATACAATGTAATAAACAATACAATACAATATAATGTAATGCAATACAATGCGACGGACGGAACAGAACAGAACAGAATAGAACAGAACAGAACAGAGCAGAGCAGAGCAGAACAGAACAGAACAGAACAGAACAGAACAGAACAGACCAGAACAGGACAAGACAGGACAGGACAGAAATAGAACAGAGCACCAGTGCAGTGCAGCAGAGCAGTGCAATTCAGTACGATACAATACAGTACAGTACTAGTAGAGTGCAGTACAGTAACAGTGCACTCTATACAATATAATAGAATGCAAAACAATGTAATATATATATATATATATATATATATATATATATATATATATATATATATATATATATAACGGTGCTTTCAATGAGGCGAGCGCGATCGCGCTCGCGCTCGCGCTCGCCCACACGCTCCCAAGTTCGTTCTGCCAGCGCGATTGATCGCGCTGGCAGATAAGTAATTTGTTATAAAACGCGCTCGCAGATTATCTTCCACTGCCTAGAAATGGAGTAAATAAATGCTCAGTTCTATATAATATGAAAATAATGGAATATCTCTTGTTTACTCTGTGCAGGAGTATACAGTCTAGCTTATAAAAACAAATCAATAAACCGGCGGCGTGGTTTTGAACAACTTTATGCACGCATATTTACGAATTATGGCATCACAGGGAGATAAATTGTTCTTGGTTTTATTAAATTAACGGGTTTAGATATTAAATATTTTTAGTTTGTTTCTAGTGGCAGGCTAACTGCACTCTCCAGTGACGTACTGTATTGTCTTGCTGCATATTGTTTAATTGATATTCGTATTATTAAAAGACTAGCCGAAATCGGTGAAAATGCAAAATAGCGTTCGTTTGCTCATGGGGACGTCCGCCGCATGTTCCGGTGCGGCAATATCGGGATAAACACTACAAAATCTCAAACTTTATGCTAGTTGTGCAAATGAAAACCACAAATGACACTTAAAACATTGGTTTGAAGTTCATTTTTATGATAATAGACTGTTAAAATTGACCCAGGAAATGTAACAGGAAGTCATCAACATAAACCGGCGCTGTTTTTCAAGAAAAACCAAATCGCGCTGCCCAGTTGTGAAATCTGCTCTGGCGAGCGCGATCCATCGCGCTGGCGTATTTTATTCATTGAAAGCACTGATATATATATATATATATATATGATTGCATTGGTTTATTTTTATTGTCTTATATTGTTTTGTAGTGTGTTAAAAGTTATAACATTTACAATATTGTATCATATTGTATTATAATTATTGTATATATATATATATATATATATATATATATACGGTATATATATATATATATATATATTACAATGCAATAATTATAATACAATATGATACAATATTGTAAATGTTATAACTTTTAACACACTACAAAACAATATAAGACAATAAAAACAAACCAATGCAATCATTGCAATTTTTAAAAAAAACCCAGAACAAAATGCAATACAATTCAATAGATTACCATGGAATACAATGCAAATACATATACAAAGAAACCCAATGCAATAACTCAATACATTAATGCAATGCAATGCAATGCAACACGATCCAATGCATGTAATTTTTAAGAAATAGAAAACATTTTCCGTGTTTCCATAGAGTTATAGAAACACAACTGGAAGTTTGGGAGAACGAGAAATTGTAGTATATATATATACATATATTTCTAAAATTCATTAATAATTCATGAGGAAAACACAAAGAAAAATCATGAGCGTATCGGATCTATATATTTGATATAGACTCGCTCTAAGTTTCTCGCTGGTTTTTAACGGCTGAGATAAGCTTAATTTTCAAAATTACTACGCCAATGAACGTATGAAGTGATTCTTTTTAGAAGCCATTTAAAAACCTTGCAGTACGGGCTTTATTGGCTCTAAAACACTTGGCTATCGCCTCGTGTTTTATATCCGATAAAGCCCTCCTGCGCGGTTTTATAAATATTACTTATATATATATATATATATATATATATATATATATATATATATATATATATATATATATATATATATATATATATATATATAATTAAGAAATAGAAAATGGCCGCCCGTGTTTATATAGCTTGATGCAAACACGAGAGTGAGTTGGGAGAATTCGAAAGTTTATGTGAACCCGAGCCGTAGGCGAGGGTTTACATAAGTACTTTCGAATTCTCCCAACTCACTCGAGTGTTTGCATCAGGTTATATAAACACAGGGCATCCATTTTCTATTTCTTTTATGAAATAAGGTTAAAAAATGTGCCGTGACATCACAACCGTGTTTACATAGCCTGATATAAACACGGTAATTGACCAATCACAGCGTGCGTAAGACCGCAACCTATTTTATAAATATATATATATATATATATTTATTATATAGCATGCTATCGGATATGAGCTTTTGCGTAATCTGATTGGTTCCCTACTACTAAGGCTATCAGCTCATATCCTACTAGTAGAGGAAAAACAAGATGGCGGCATGTTTTTTTAAACTGCCGAAAAGAGTTGAAATTGACGGATTTTTATACAGAAAAACATCAACACCCTCAAACCAATGTATAAAAAAACAACATTGTGTAAAAATACATTAACAAATACACAATTTAGCATGTTAAATGGTAAAATTCACCTAAAAATTACGTCTTTTTACTTCAAAAACCCGACTAAATTAACAGGTTGATATTAATTTGTTGCCAAACAAAGAAACTCGCGGTTAAAATCAAGCTTACAACACACATTTCGTAGGAGATTACCAGTAAAGAGACTTTTTTCTATTTAGATAAGCATTTGGGAGTAGTATTAAAAGCATGTTCTTTTTCAAAAACAACCAACTAAGTAATTTAGTTTCACTGCCGAAGGTGTTTCAGTTTCATTTTTGCATGAAATCAAAACCTTTTTCACGACAGCAACGCTAATATAAACAACTGACCCACCTTTTTGACTTCATAAAGGTACCTTTAAATCTTTTTTGTTGATCTGCTTAACATTTTTTTGCCTCTCGAGCAACATTTATAAAATATTTCGAAGCTGTTTACCGAACAGCTCAGCGAGAAACTCTATGTGAATGCATCATTACGCATGGCGGAAGTATTAGTTGCCTATGCCGGAAGTTTGTTGTTTCAAACATTTCGCTGTAATTTTGTCTCTTGTACAGTGCTTGGCTATATAATAAAACAGTTATACCATTCGCTCTCGTCGTATACGGACTAATAGCCAACTCGGCGAAGCGCCTCGTTGGCTATGAGCTCACATACGACTCGAGCTCATGGTATAACTGTTAAATATATTGGGTGGATATAAAAGCTATTGCTATTTATTCCAAAGTTGGATTTACTCAGATACAGAATACTAATGGTCGTTGTTACTCCTTTAGTTTACAAACCTCTTTTTTTTATCAAAGTAAGACCATTTCTTCATTCTTTGGCGTCGTTTTATCGTACTTCATCTTGGTTTCCAGTTTTTGTTTGTACAGTGTTTTGTTTAAACGATTTTTCTGACGTTAAAAATTCACATATAACGACAGATAACATCCAGGAAGCAATTCAGGTATTCTAACACACCTCTCTGATGACAAGTCAAAACATTTTTGTGGGCGTAATTTGCTGTAAAAGGATGGATTTTGTCCTTCAAGGCTATTTTTAAATCAGGCTAAACCAACCGCCATCTTCTTTCTTAGTGTCTTAGCGGGAATTTCTTGAGATATGGTTGGCCAATCAATTTTACCGAATATAATCCGACGATTTCCGATGAAGCACGAAAGCATCGAGTTTTAATAAATTACCACTGATAAATATAATACTATATATAATTACTCATAAACTGAGTAAATGGACTGAACGGACTGGATTGAGTGAACTGAGTGAACGGACTGAATAGACAGGATAGACCGGGAATGAATGAACTGAATGGACAAGGATGGACAAGACTGAGCTAACTGAGTGAATGAAGTCAACAGAGTGAATGGAGTGAAATGATTGAATGGAGTGAACTGATTGAATGGAGTGAATAGAGTGAATGGACTGAACTGAGCAAACTGAGTGAACTGGGATGGACAGGACTGAGCGAACTGAGTGAACTGACCTAACTGAATGAAGGGAGTGAATTGAGTGAACGGAGTGAATGGACTGAATGGACTGAACAGACTCAATTAATAACTGAACAGGGTAAACCATCGAGTGCGGTATAATACCAAAATTTCAACTCAATTGACTTAATATATGTACCTGAAATAATTTAGGGTTAACACAGTTACAGGGGCGTATACCTGTAGCAGTCTGACAGTACCTTGGATAATTTAACATATAAAGTTCCAGATCAAATTTCCGACTGAAATTTGGCATGTCCATTTTAAACCATCGAGCGTAGTATAATACCAAAATTTCAGCTCAATTGACTTAATATATCTACCTGAAGTAAATTAGGGTCAACACAGTTTACAAGGGTGTATACCTATAGCAGCCTGACAGTACCTTGGATTGTTTAACATAAAGTTTCCCGATGAAATTTCCAACTGAAAATTTGGCATGTCACCTTAAACCATCGAGTGCGGTATAATACCAAACTTTCAGCTCAATTGACTTAATATACCTACCTGAAGTAAATTAGGGTTAACATAGTTACAGGGGTGTAAACCTATAGCAGTCTGACAGTACCTTGGATAAATGAACATAAAGTTCCCGATCAAATTTCACGCTGAAATATGGCATATAATTTTAAAACGTCGAAATGCAGTATAATACCAAAATTTCAGCTAAATTGACTTAATATATCTACCTGAAGTAATTTAGGGTCAACACAGTTACAGGGGTGTATACCTATAGCAGTCTGACAGTATCTTGGATAGTTGAACATAAAGTTCTTGATCAAATTTCCGACTGAAATTTGGCATGTCATTTTAAACCATCGAGTGTAGTAAAATGCCAAAATGTCAGCTCAATTGACTTAATATATCTACGTGAAGTAATTTAGGGTTAACACAGTCACAGGGCGTATACCTGTAGCAGTCTGACAGTACCTTGGTAACTGAACATAAAGTTCCCTAAAGAATTTCCGGCCGAAATTTTGGATATCATTTTAAACCGTCGAGTGCAGTATAATACCAAAATTTCAGCTCAATTGACTTAATATATCTACCTGAAGTAAATTAGGGTCAACACAGTTTCAGGGGTGTATACCTATAGCAGTCTGACAGTACCTTGGATAGTTGAACATAAAGTTCTTGATAAAATTTCCGACTGAAATTTGGCATGTCATTTTAAACCATCGAGTGTAGAAAAATTCCAAAATTTCAGCTCAATTGACTTAATAAATCTACCTGAAATAATTTAGGGTTAACACAGTTACAGGGGCGTATACCTATAGCAGTCTGACAGTACTTTGGATAATTTAACATAAAGTTCCAGATCAAATTTCCGACTGAAATTTGGTATGTCATTTTAAACCATCGAGTGCGGTATAATACCAAAATTTCATCTCAATTGACTTATTATACCTACTTGAAGTAAATTAGGGTTACATAATCACAGGGGCGTATACCTATAGCAGTTTGACAGTAACTTTACCACCTTGGATAGTTGAACATAAAGTTCCCGATCAAATTTCCGACTGAAATTTGGCATATCATTTTAAATCATCGAGTGCAGTATAATGCCAAAATTTTAGCTCAATTGACTTAATATATCTACCTGAAGTAAATTAGGGTCAACACAGGTACAGGGGTGTATAGCTATAGCAGTCTGACAGTACCTTGGATAGTTGAACATAAAGTTCTAGATTAAATTTCCGACTGAAATTTGGCATGTCACCTTAAACCATTGAGTGCGGTATAATACCAAAATTTCAGCTCAATTGTCTTAATATATCTACCTGAAGTAAATTAGGGTCAACACAGTTACAGGGGTGTATACCTATAGCAGTCTGAGAGTACCTTGGATTGTTGAACATAAAGTTCCCGATAAAATTTCCAACTGAAATTTGGCATGTCACCTTAAACCATTGAGTGCGGTATAATACCAAAATTTCAGCTCAATTGACTTAATATACCTACCTGAAGTAAATTAGGGTTAAACATAGTTACAGAGGCGTATACCTGTAGTAGTCTGACAGTACCTTGGTAACTGAACATAAAGTTCCCTAAAGAATTTCCGGCCGAAATTTTGCATATCATTTTAAACCGTCGAGTGCAGTATAATACCAAAATTTCAGCTCAATTGTCTTAATATATCTACCTGAAGTAAATTAGGGTCAACACAGTTACAGGGGTGTATACCTATGGCAGTCTGACAGTACCTTGGATAGTTGAACATAAAGTTCCCGATAAAATTTCCGACTGAAATTTGGCATATCATTTTAAATCATCGAGTGCAGTATAATGCCAAAATTTTAGCTCAATTGACTTAATATATCTACCTGAAGTAAATTAGGGTCAACACAGGTACAGGGGTGTATAGCTATAGCAGTCTGACAGTACCTTGGATAGTTGAACATAAAGTACTAGATTAAATTTCCGACTGAAATTTGGCATGTCATTTTAAACCATTGAGTGTAGTATAATACCAAAATCTCAGCTCAATTGACTTAATATATCTACCTGAAGTAAATTAGGGTCAACACAGTTACAGGGGTGTATACCTATAGCAGTCTGACAGTACCTTGGATTGTTGAACATAAAGTTCCCGATAAAATTTCCAACTGAAATTTGGCATGTCACCTTAAACCATTGAGTGCGGTATAATACCAAAATTTCAGCTCAATTGACTTAATATACCTACCTGAAGTAAATTAGGGTTAACATAGTTACAGAGGCGTATACCTGTAGTAGTCTGACAGTACCTTGGTAACTGAACATAAAGTTCCCTAAAGAATTTCCGGCCGAAATTTTGCATATCATTTTAAACCGTCGAGTGCAGTATAATACCAAAATTTCAGCTCAATTGTCTTAATATATCTACCTGAAGTAAATTAGGGTCAACACAGTTACAGGGGTGTATACCTATAGCAGTCTGACAGTACCTTGGGATAGTTGAACATAAAGTTCCCGATAAAATTTCCGACTGAAATTTGGCATATCATTTTAAATCATCGAGTGCAGTATAATGCCAAAATTTTAGCTCAATTGACTTAATATATCTACCTGAAATAAATTAGGGTCAACACAGGTACAGGGGTGTATAGCTATAGAAGTCTGACAGTACCTTGGATAGTTGAACATAAAGTTCTAGATTAAATTTCCGACTGAAATTTGGCATGTCATTTTAAACCATTGAGTGTAGTATAATACCAAAATCTCAGCTCAATTGACTTAATATATCTACCTGAAGTAAATTAGGGTCAACACAGTTACAGGGGTGTATACCTATAGCAGTCTGACAGTACCTTGGATTGTTGAACATAAAGTTCCCGATAAAATTTCCAACTGAAATTTGGCATGTCACCTTAAACCATCGAGTGCGGTATAATACCAAAATTTCAGCTCAATTGACTTAATAAATCTACCTGAAATAATTTAGGGTTAACATAGTTACAGAGGCGTATACCTGTAGTAGTCGGACAGTACCTTGGTAACTGAACATAAAGTTCCCTAAAGAATTTCCGGCCGAAATTTTGCATATCATTTTAAACCGTCGAGTGCAGTATAATACCAAAATTTCAGCTCAATTGTCTTAATATATCTACCTGAAGTAAATTAGGGTCAACACAGTTACAGGGGTGTATACCTATAGCAGTCTGACAGTACCTTGGATAGTTGAACATAAAGTTTCTAGATTAAATTTCCGACTGAAATTTGGCATGTCATTTTAAACCATTGAGTGTAGTATAATACCAAAATCTCAGCTCAATTGACTTAATATATCTACCTGAAGTAAATTAGGGTCAACACAGTTACAGGGGTGTATACCTATAGCAGTCTGACAGTACCTTGGATTGTTGAACATAAAGTTCCCGATAAAATTTCCAACTGAAATTTGGCATGTCACCTTAAACCATCGAGTGCGGTATAATACCAAAATTTCAGCTCAATTGACTTAATAAATCTACCTGAAATAATTTAGGGTTAACATAGTTACAGAGGCGTATACCTGTAGTAGTCGGACAGTACCTTGGTAACTGAACATAAAGTTCCCTAAAGAATTTCCGGCCGAAATTTTGCATATCATTTTAAACCGTCGAGTGCAGTATAATACCAAAATTTCAGCTCAATTGTCTTAATATATCTACCTGAAGTAAATTAGGGTCAACACAGTTACAGGGGTGTATACCTATAGCAGTCTGACAGTACCTTGGATAGTTGAACATAAAGTTCTTGATAAAATTTCCGACTGAAATTTGGCATGTCATTTTAAACCATCGAGTGTAGAAAAGTCCCAAAATTTCAGCTCAATTGACTTAATAAATCTACCTGAAATAATTTAGGGTTAACACAGTTACAGGGGCGTAAACCTATAGCAGTCTGACAGTACTTTGGATAATTTAACATAAAGTTCCAGATCAAATTTCCGACTGAAATTTGGTATGTCAGTTTAAACCATCGAGTGCGGTATAATACCAAAATTTCATCTCAATTGACTTATTATACCTACTTGAAGTAAATTAGGGTTAACATAATCACAGGGGCGTTTACCTATAGCAGTTTGACAGTAACTTTACTACCTTGGATAGTTGAACATAAAGTTCCCGATCAAATTTCCGACTGAAATTTGGCATATCATTTTAAATCATCGAGTGCAGTATAATGCCAAAATTTTAGCTCAATTGACTTAATATATCTACCTGAAGTAAATTAGGGTCAACACAGGTACAGGGGTGTATAGCTATAGCAGTCTGACAGTACCTTGGATAGTTGAACATAAAGTTCTAGATTAAATTTCCGACTGAAATTTGGCATGTCATTTTAAACCATTGAGTGTAGTATAATACCAAAATCTCAGCTCAATTGACTTAATATATCTACCTGAAGTAAATTAGGGTCAACACAGTTACAGGGGTGTATACCTATAGCAGTCTGACAGTACCTTGGACTGTTGAACATAAAGTTCCCGATAAAATTTCCAACTGAAATTTGGCATGTCACCTTAAACCATTGAGTGCGGTATAATACCAAAATTTCAGCTCAATTGACTTAATATACCTACCTGAAGTAAATTAGGGTTAACATAGTTACAGAGGCGTATACCTGTAGTAGTCTGACAGTACCTTGGTAACTGAACATAAAGTTCCCTAAAGAATTTCCGGCCGAAATTTTGCATATCATTTTAAACCGTCGAGTGCAGTATAATACCAAAATTTCAGCTCAATTGTCTTAATATATCTACCTGAAGTAAATTAGGGTCAACACAGTTACAGGGGTGTATACCTATAGCAGTCTGACAGTACCTTGGATAGTTGAACATAAAGTTCCCGATAAAATTTCCGACTGGAATTTGGCATATCATTTTAAATCATCGAGTGCAGTATAATGCCAAAATTTTAGCTCAATTGACTTAATATATCTACCTGAAGTAAATTAGGGTCAACACAGGTACAGGGGTGTATCTATAGCAGTCTGACAGTACCTTGGATAATTGAACATAAAGTTCTAGATTAAATTTCCGACTGAAATTTGGTATGTCATTTTAAACCAGCGAGTGCGGTATAATACCAAAATTTCATCTCAATTGACTTATTATACCTACTTGAAGTAAATTAGGGTTAACATTATCACAGGGGCGTATACCTATAGCAGTTTGACAGTAACTTTACTACCTTGGATAGTTGAACATAAAGTCCCCGATCAAATTTCCGACTGAAATTTGGCATATCATTTTAAATCATCGAGTGCAGTATAATGCCAAAATTTCAGCTCAATTGACTTAATATATCTACCAGAAGTAAATTAGGGTCAACACAGTTACAGGAGCGTATACCTGTAGCAGTCTGACAGTACTTTGGATAATTTAACATAAAGTTCCAGATCAAATTTCCGACTAAAATTTGGTATGTCATTTTAAACCATCGAGTGCGGTATAATACCAAAATTTCAGCTCAGATCAATTGAATTAATATACCTACTTGAAGTAAATTAGGGTTAACATAGTCACAGGGGCGTATACCTATAGCAGTCTGACAGTACCTTGGATAGTTGCACATAAAGTTCTTGATCAAATTTCCGAATGAAATTCGGCGTGTCATTTTAAACCATCGAGTGTAGTATAATACCAAAATTTCAGCTCAATTGACTTAATATATCTACCTGAAGTAAATTAGGGTTAACATAGTTACAGAGGCGTATACCTGTAGCAGTCTGACAGTACCTTGAATAACTGAACATAAAGTTCCCGAAAGAATTTCCGGCTGAAATTTTGAATATCATTTTAAACAAACGAGTGTAGTATAATACCAAAATTTCAGATCAATTGACTAAATATATTTACATGAAGTAAATTAGGCTTAACATAATAGTTATATGCGCGACAGCCACACCTATAACGGTCTGACATGTACAGTTCCTTGGATACTTGAGCATAAAGTTCGCGATCGAATTTCCGGCTGAAATTTAGTATCTCATTTTAAACCATCGAGTGCGCTATAATACCAAAATTTCAGCTCAATTGACTTAATATATCTACCTGAAGTATTTAAGGGTTCACATAGTTATAGCGGTGTATACCTATAGCAGTCTGACAGTACCTTGGATAGTTGAACATGAAGTTCCCGATCAAATTTCCGACTAAAATTCGGAATGTCATTTTAAACCATCGAGTGCGGTTCAATACCAAAATTTCAGCTCAATTGACTTAATATATCTACCTGAAGTAAATTAGGGTTAACATAGTTACAAGGGTGTATACCTATAGCAGTCTGACAGTACCTTGGATAGTTGAACATAAAGTTCTTGATCAAATTTCCGATTGAAATTTGGCATGTCATTTTAAACCATCGAGTGTAGAAATATGCCAAAATTTCAGCTCAATTGACTTGATATATCTACCTGAATTAATTTAGGGTTAACACAGTTACAGGGGCGTATACCTGTAGCAGTCTGACAGTACCTTGGATAATTTAACATAAAGTTCCAGATCAAATTTCCTACTGAAATTTGGTATGTCACTTTAAACCGTCGAGTGCGGTATAATATCAAAATTTCAGCTCAATTGACTTAATATATCTACCTGAAGTAAATTAGGGTTAACATAGTTACAGAGGCGTATACCTGTAGCAGTCTGACAGTACCTTGGATAACTGAACATAAAGCTCCCGAAAGAATTTCCCGGCTGAAATTTTGAATATCATTTTAAACAATCGAGTGTAGTATAATACCAAAATTTCAGCTCAATTGACTAAATATATTTACCTGAAGTAAATTAGGGTTAACATAATAGTTATATGGGCGACAGCTACACCTATAACGGTCTGACATGTACAGTACCTTGGATACTTGAACATAAAGTTCACGATCGAATTTCCGGCTGAAATTTAGTATGTCATTTTAAGGCGTGGAGTGCGGTACAATACCAAAATTTCAGGTCAATTGACTTAATATATCTACCTGAAGTAATTAAGGGTTCACATAGTTACAGAGGCGTATACCTGTAGCAGTCTGACAGTACCTTGGATAAATGAACATAAAGTTCCCGATCAAATTTCACGCTGAAATTTGGCATATCATTTTAAACCATCGAGTGCAGTATAATACCAAAATTTCAGCTCAATTGACTTAATATATCTACCTAGTGAAGTAAATTAGTGTCAACACAGTTACAGGGGTGTATACCTATAGCAGTCTGACAGTACCTTGGATAGTTGAACATAAATTCGTGATCAAATTTCCGACTGAAATCCGGCATGTCATTTTAAACCATCGAGTGTAGTAACATGCCAAAATTTCAGCTCAATTGACTTGATATATCTACCTGAATTAATTTAGGGTTAACACAGTCAGAGGGGCGTATACCTATAGCAGTCTGACAGTACCTTGGATAGTTGAACATATAGTTCCCGATCAAATTTCCGACTGAAATTTGGCATGTCATTTTAAACCATCGAGTGCGGTATAATACCAAAATTTCAGCTCAATTGACTTAATGTACTCAATTGACTTAATATACCTACCTGAAGTAAATTAGGGTTAACCTACCCACAGGGGCGTATACCTATAGCAGCCTGACAGTACCTTGGATAATTGAACATAAAGTTCCTGATCGAATTTCCGACTGAAATTTGGCATGTCATTTTAAAACTTCGAGTGCGGTATAATACCAAAATTTCAACTCAATTGACTTAATTTATCTACTTGAAGTAAATTAGGGTTAACATAGTTATTACACTTATTATACAGTTCAGGATAATTGAACATAAAGTGCGGCTGAAATTTTCAAACCATCGAGTGTAGTATAATATGAATACTTATTTAACAGAAAATTAACATAAATTAATGAGTACTTATTTACCATAAAATAATGTGTAAATAACCCAACATTAGACTAAATATGTTCATGTCTTCACACAATCCTATTACTGCAAAGTGTATATTGGTCTAATTAATGAAAAATTGCAGTTTTTCGTTTTCTTGCTTTGTTCTTGAGATATTTCAGTTTGTTTGATGTGCAAATTAAACATTTTGACGTCACACGTGCATAACGAGTTATCCAAAAAGTAATATATTTTGCTATTGTCAAATATGATCACTTGAAAATCTCTATTTAACAAATAGATTCCATTTTGCCGTTGTCTGTTCAGTTATAGATGCACAGATGACGTCACAACGTGGTAAGAACAAAAAAGTGGCCCACGAGACGCAGTCGAGTGGGTCACTGATGTTCTTACCACGTTGTGACGTCCTCTGTGCATCTATAACTGAACAGACAACAAAAAAATGGAGTCTATTTGTTTTATACAATACAAATTTAAAAGGTCGTTGTCGAAACTCGTGCGGGATTTTGGGGCATGAAGAAGGAAAAAGGCAAGTCAGCTGACGTGATTCTGACGTGACCATGTGTCTGTCCTCTAATAGATCATGGCCAACAACCAATGAAAACACGCATAGCAACTAGGGTATTGTATAAACATGTTTAGTGACTCATTATGCACGTGTGACGTCAAAATGTTTAATTTTGCATATCAAACAAACTGAAATATCTCAAGAACGAAGCAAGGAAACGAAAAACTGCAAAAAAGGTTACTCTATCATTTGGATTTTTTTTCAAATAAGACAAACTTAATTTTCGTTTCATAGACACTTTAATATATCTACCTGAAGTAAATTAGGGTAAACATAGTGCATATCATTTCAAACCATCGAGTGTTGTAAAATACCAAAATTTTAGCTCAATTGACTTAATTTAATATATCTACCTGAAGTAAATTAGGGTGAACATTGTATATAGGGGCGACAAGAAGCACCTAAATTATGCTTTCTATTATTTAATTATGTTATTTAGGGCGTTTTTACCATTATTGAAAATAATTATAATGTAGAGACCCGAAGCCCAAAACACATCATACCGGGGGGGGGGTCAAGTTGCCGCAGGGCCCCAACTTGAGAAGGGCCCCCTAAATTTTTTGCGTTTTAGACGTAAGAAAACGTGAGGCCCAGAAAGCATAAAGCCCTAATCAGAACGAGAACGCAAGTCATCGCAAGTTGGCAGTCCAGACCTGCCAACTTTTACCAAACACTAAAATCTGGAGATTTAAAAAATATAATGATAAAAAAACCTGGAGATTGACAGCCAAACCTGGAGATTGCTGGATCTTCGTCGCCACTTAATTGCGCCATTTTGATTTTGACCAAACAGTGTAAAGCATTGCAGGCATTGCTGATTTTACCCAGCTAGCCGAGTTACCCGCCATGTATAAGAAATTCAATGCTATCCCGGCAGAGTGTTTATATGAGACAGGCGGGTAACTCGGCTAGCCGAGATCTCGGCATGCCGGGATGAAAATATTCCCGTACAAAACACTCTCTTGCCGGGTAACTCGGCTAGCCATGTTGAATTCGTCACAACAGTGCACGCGCCACTTATGAAGACATGTTACAATCGGAAACTACTCATGGAATGTGAAACCATTATAATGCGTGGGCGGCTTTGCCGAGTGACTCGTCTCATATAAAACACTCATCTTTTTTCAACTCGGTTTTGCCGCCGTAACTCGCCTAGCCGGGTAACTCGGCACCACATAAAGACTGTATTCAGCTGCTCTGTGCCTCGGCCGAAGTGCTAATTAATCCTTTTCTTTAGTTTATGTTTTATTTTAATTTTTCAGAGTATTTCTATTGGCATTTTAAAGAATTCTCGCTTGCCGTGAGAAGTGGCAGTCATACCGGGTGACCGGGAGAAGTTGTCCTGATACCGGGAGTCTCACGGTCAAACCGTGAGAGTTGGCAGGTCTGGGCAGTCACGAATTTCTGTGGCGGTCGTGTCAAAATAAAAGTTTCACGAGTGTTTTAAACAAGTTTTAACTTTGTCACGGACACGGTACATAATACTTTTGAGAAATCATTCAGAGCGGCTGGCTGAGATAGCGTGACTGCCAGGGCTTACACTTCATTTTTAGCCAACCCAGTATGACGTGTAACGTTATCAAGGCCCCCTAAATCGACCCATGTGGACATTGTGACATCATCAGGGACCCCAAATCGATAATTTGCCACACAATTTCTCTCCGCAGCCCTTGGTATTATTTCGTCAAATTCCGTGGCAAGATGTTTCAATATATAGCACAGTATTCGAGCTCGATCGAATACCGGGCGATCGAATACCGGGAAGTGCAAAGTACTTCATGGTAAATCGACCGGTCACGTGGTACAAATCTAGCTCCTGACTGGACAATTTACAGTGGAAATATAATATGAGAAAGTATCACCCCCACAGATATTTCGTCGAATATCCCCTAAATATTACTATATATATATATCAATATTTATGAATGTTTTTCTGCACCACCATACATACTATTAATCATTTTGAAGGCCACTGTTTGAATAATGATTGGTAAGTGGACTGTGCCATTAGAAAATATATTTACAATACAAATTGCCAAGGCTTCCAGTCCCCCGATGTAATATCGTATTATCTGTCCAATGACAGGGGTATCATGGGGTTGCCACCCACTCATTGTCGCTGGATTTTGGTATTAAAGTCATATTTGAAATTACGGGTTATAATGTCAGCTTTTGTTTTAGTACTCTAATATCGCGATGATAGCTAATTAGAAGTCTTTATAAACATATCGTTTATTCATCTTCTTCCCATTCCTCATCTTCTTTTTCCACATTCTCCTCATTTTCGTCATCATCATGAAAATTATCAATATCCAGAGTTCCTTCAATCACAGGGTTAAAGATTGTTATTGCCTCCTTTAGCATTCGTTTGCAGAAAATACGTTTCCAACACACACAAAAAAAAATATTAGAAATAATTGCATGTTTCTACCTTTGCATACAATTGTATGGAAGTTACTTCTTCAATGTGTGAGGAATTCTCCTTCAACAATCTCATCAACTAGCTCGTCTAAAAGTAACGCCAGTCGAAATTAAAGCCCAGTGTAAATAAGCTCAACAATAAATTTAATGAACCTATCTCTATGCAATGTAAATGAGTGGAATAGCAAATGAAAATGATGAGTTTATGTCACACGCTCGAGGTCACACTAAGTACGTATCATGTAAGGTATGTCATTTCAAAAACCCTATAATGAACTTATTAACCTCGTCCGCTTGGTCATTATGGAAAATATCAGAGTATCAGACCTCGGTCCTTTATGTACAGACCTCGCCCGATGGGCTCGGTTGTTACTACTAGTTCCAAGATTGTCCATGGATGTGAAACTAGTAGTAACAACAATCAATCTTTAGCTAATTTATCCATATATATATATATATCACCTGAAGATCGCTCCGCGTGAAACTGACAGTTGCGACACTCAACATTTTGAGGTATTAAAAGCCCACTTAAACTATACTATATTCGCTCTACCTTTATGGTATTGAGCACTTTCCGAAGTGCCTATAGCTAAAACAACACTGGTCAAAAACTCATACAAGGCTGTCAAGAATTGTACTGTATATAATATAATTTACAGACCCTGAACTCAGGTAATTTGACAAAATGTACTGCAGTAATGTACATGTACCAACACCTCATGATGATACATCATCCACCGATCACAGGTAGCTACTAACATTTCATCAAATCACTCTCACTCTCAGTCTGGGTCTGTATGTTAGAACAAACATTTAAATAACTGAATAAAAATATATGACAAATTAACCCATACCATATTACTCTGTTACAATAATGCACATTTCATTTGATGGAACAAGTGAAAGTGTACCCTGTTCCTGGCAATATACACCTACCACATACCAAAAAATAGAGCACATCTTCCTGTTAATAAAAATCAAACTGAAAACATGTATGAAAAAATGCTTTAAAAGTGCTACTTGTGGTAAAAAGTTGTTTAAAGTTACATTATATGATAAAACACTGGTTTCATAATTTTTTAGATTTTTATCCCGGTTATATTAAAGAAACTAGACATCTTTCAAGTGCCACAATTGTTTTCTTGAAAATTTTAAAAATCAACCAAGATATAGCCAAAAATGTTACGACTACTGAATTTCTTGGCGCGAAAGTTGTAATTATGATGTACTTAGAATGCGGGCTCCTATCTCCTGTCAGTCAAAAACTTGTCGCCACAAAATGGTGGATTTATAGGGGCAAAATAAATTTAATTTTGGACACCTGTCACGTGACAGAGCACGCATTCTAGGTCTATTATTTCTATGGTCCACACGCAACGTGAAAATCTTCGTGGGTATCGAATATCTGTCCATGCGTGAAATGAAATAGGCCAGTGAATGGGAATGTCGCGGTTTTGTTGTTTGAAGACATCGTTTATACCACAACACAGTGAAATTCTGAAAACTGAAGTACTATATTACTGATCTCTCCCAAGCCAAAATTTTGATCTCAAATATTTTGATAACAAATGATAACAAATATTTTGATCTCAAATATTTTGATAACAAAATGAAATCTCCCAAGCCAAGCGCGAAATTTCAACCAATAGGAAAGCAGAAGCCTTTAGTGGTTACCTGGCCCATATTCTTTGATTGGGCCAGGGTACGAGGCTAAATTAACTGTTGCAAACGAACGCGACAAATGTTGCCGTTAAACGGTCAACTGAATCGGCTGTAAGTATTTGTTTTGACTGGGGGAAAAAACCTTGCCAAGACACACTAATGAAAAATTGGACTGGATAAATGACAGAAAAGGGCAAAACCCTAGGCTCGGCCTGCCACATCGTGTTTGCATTTTAGATTTAGTGCAACATTTTTCAAAATGATATGCATTTCTTCTATTGTTTTCACCAAGTCAAGATGAGTCAATTTCCCTGCTTTATATCAAAGCAAATTACAATACCTGTCAAAAAATG
>JAWNZC010000198.1:0-20000 GCA_035771165.1 Paragorgia papillata | reverse complement strand
CCAAGGCTTCGTAGTGGACCAACAAATTTTTCTTTGTTATTCAAATTTGGAACCAACTTTTCAACCTTGTTTATCAATAACCTTTCTGCCGCAAATGGCATTTCATTGTGCAAGTCATGCAACTCCTTTGGATACTCGAGATCAACTTCTAAGAAACATCCCTTTCCTTCTGTTGACAAATATTTTTTCCAGTCCTCCAACTCCTCTTTTGGAACCCAACCAAAAACCACCGACTGGTAATGGTTGGATCATTGAATGACCATACAAATTGTTTTTGTCAAGGTATGGAATGAAGACACTTTCTTTTGTGGGGTTATACTCTTCCATGTACTTATTGTTGGCTTCTGCATATCTGTGGGTAATGGTTGAAATCCCACCACGAATGCCTTTTTCAATCATTAAA
The DNA here is from genome assembly GCA_035771165.1 of Paragorgia papillata. Lineage (NCBI taxonomy): Eukaryota > Metazoa > Cnidaria > Anthozoa > Scleralcyonacea > Coralliidae > Paragorgia > Paragorgia papillata. The sequence goes on along the minus strand of JAWNZC010000198.1, from coordinate 19,597 downwards.
TATTGGTCAGGGTCTGTTAGGAGCTCCAACTTTTGACCCGTCATTTTCAACAAGGCATCCCAAGCCAATCCAGGGGTTGTGTAGTGCCACATAGGATCCAGTTTGTATGTGTTTTTACACATTTTCCTGAAGCTCTGAATAACATCTGAAAGACCAAGGACATCTGTTTTCAAATACAGTTCCATGTAATCTCTCAAAACTTTTACAACCAAACTTGTTCCAAACTTTTTGACCATGTTCATAATCTTCGACACTGACATTTTTGCCTGTTAACCCGAATGAAACTCCTTGTGTGGTGGAAATTCTTTTACCTCCAACTTTTTTCGGTTGTTTAGAAATTCATATGGGAACACCCCCTTTCTTTTCAACAGATCCACATCTTCCTTTGGGTAATCTTTGAAACCATTCTCAGTATAATGGAACTCGTCATTTGGTAAGTTTAATGTCAGTGTAGCCAAAGAACTTGACATAAATTTTAACGAGTCCAAGAATCGTAACTCCAACGGCACCCACTTCTTTTTTAACTCTCCTGTTTTTGGGTCAGTTTTCATACCACCGTCCATCCAAAATGTTTTGTTAACACTGATGTACTTCCTCCTCAGTTTTTGCGATACAACCCAGTTTACCGCTTGAGACACCCAAATATTTTGAAATTAAATGACTATCATACCCACTAAAATTATGGAACAAAACTGGGATATGTCTGGCACTTGCCATTAAATAATTACAGTCGTTATGAGCGGCTCCCCTGTACCTTCCATTTAGGTGGTCATGATCTCTTACTTTGGATTTTGGTGTGTTTTTGTTAGCTTTCCACAAACTTCTTGGATCTAAACATCTGGGTTTCTTATATACAAACCCACCACCACAAACATAGCACTTGGTTGCATTTTGAAAGTTGTTTTCGTCTTCAATAGTCATAATAATTTTTCTTTGCTTCTTTGAGATATGTGTGCCAAATCTTTCTTGCTTCTATTTCCAACCTTTCAACGAACATTTGACCAATATCTTCAAAATCATATTTTTTTGTATAACTGACATATTTACCAGGAAATATGGATGGGTCAGAACAAATGATATTAAACCCATAGCTGATTGGGATGTGCTCCTGATATTTTTGGGTGTAACTTTTGGACTCGTCATTATTTTGACATTTCAAAGTTTTCAACATACACTCGAAATCTGCCACAATTATGAATGGTACATCCTGAGTTTTCTTGAAATCCTTTCCAGACCATCCCATGATGTCATCCACACCTTTTTCTGGATATTCTTGGATCTGTGCGTCATGAGTCCTACAAATGGTTGCATGTTCATTCATGATTTTTTCTGTTTCAAAAGGGTTCAAACAGAAATCGCAGAAGAATTTTTTATGTTGATGATTGTTCATTTTGATCTGTTAAGAGCTTCCCCTTGTCTTTGATAGCGCTAAAATGATCATTCCACCAAAATAGGTTAACTCTTTCATCATGTTCAGATCTGCTAACTTGCATTTGAAAAACTTTTTTAATTTCGTCATCGTAACTTAACACATTTACACCTATTTTGTTGTACTGTTCAAACTTGGAGATGTCCTTAATTTTGATGGGAAATGACAGACCACTGATGTCATAATTTTCAACCTTTAATTTTATGGATAGTGGAAGTTTTTCCAGGTTTTTTGTGTTTGGTTCTTTTTTAAGAGTTTCAGCAATGGCAACTGCATACAGAAAACAATAGTCATCCTTGACATTTTGTGGGTTGATGATTGCCTTTTTGTCCTTGATGAATTTTGGTAGTTGCTGGTACTTTTTACCATTTAAAGGCTTGTACTTTGTTATTGAGATGTGGAGTTTTTCAACTGACCTTATGGACCATCCCGAACCCTTTTTCTGATGTGCTGCTAAGTTTTCAAGCATTTCCATTTTTGATAATTTGTATAGTTCTGTAACATCTTCTTCTGTTGTCATGGCTTTCATATGAGATGTAAAGTAGAAAAGGTCAACACTTTCAATCCCATCCACATAGTCATAATGAACAAGTTTACAGATCAAAGTTGTCTTGACTTTTTTGGAATTTTCGATCCCATTAATAAGTTTTTCAACTCCAGCTGTTGTTTGTTCCAAAAATATTGTTGGATCTTTGTAATTTTGACCCGAGATTTCATACAAAGCTGCCTTTCCATTTAAGAAATCTTTGATCATAATGGGCTCTGTTTGACGAAGTTTTCTGTTAATTTTAGTTTTTTCTCTTGAAAACTTTTGAAAGTTTGTTACCAAGAACCTGACGGGTTTTTTTTAATTTTTTTACTAACCCCTTTCCACTTCTTGTCCCATTTGAACTTGTCTTGTCTTGCCTCTTCCTGTTTGATCTCTTTGGTCCATTTTGCTCGTTCTTTTGTCTGTAATTTTCTTTCTGTTTTTTGTTGAAATTTTTTAAGATCATCTTGGAGTCTATCTTGCTGGTTAACAAGTTTTTGCTCATTCTTTAACTCCTTTGCCTTCTGTTTTTCTTGGAGCATGGCAAGTCTTTCGGGATTGAAGGGTCTCATTTCCTTATCCCGTTGCAACTGCCTTTGTTTTCTAAGACGGGCAGCTTCCCGAATTTTTAATAATTTAGGATCAGTTGTGTATTTTGTCATACCTTTATTAGTGTATGAAAAAAAATTTCTATAAATAAAAAAATGAATAATGTTGATATTGAAGCTGCTGCCAATTATGTTGACGAAAGGATTGTTAGATTGGTAAACAGAGTTTCGTTGTGGGGTGTTTTTACAATTGGAGTCATTATTTTGAATGTTATTTTTGTTATTTGGATCATAATTTTATAAAAAACTTCATAAAAAAATTACTACCCTTTGTTGGATAGTAATTTTAAAAAGGAAAAGATATGACGAAGTTTACAACTTTTGGGGCGGAAATGAAACCTAATAACAGTCGGTTACTGTTTATTAGTGTGGATTTTGGAAAATTAACGACTTACGGACCAATGTTTACCATTAAACATAACTTCCTTGTTATTTTTGATACAGTAGGGAATGTAACTAGGATTTTTGTTTAAAGTTATGCCAGCGTTGTAAATGCTTGGGAACTCAATTATGTCGTTGTTACCATCTGTAGAGGTAAATGTAATTTTGACTGGTGTTCTAATAACATTTCTGTGGTGCTTTTCGAAAACTTCATTTTTGACTAGTGGGATGTCAAGTTTTTCGCACAGTGTTTTTGTTGTTAAATTGTGGGAACCTTTGATGACAAGTTTTTTTCCTATTGATCTGAGTTCTTTAAGAGATGTTGTTGGTTGTGTCTCTTCTCTTATTGTTTGAAGTCTTTTGAAAGCACTTTCTCTTTCTTGCATACGGATTTGAAATAATTTTTTTAGGTGTTAGTTCATTTTCATTTTCATGTTTCATTTTAGTTTTCAAAAATTTTTGAAGTTCTTCTAGAGTTGATTCATTTTCATGTTGCATTGTTTATTATAGTGGTTTCTTTTTAAATTTCTTATTTTTAAAAATAAGAGATTTTGATTTTTGGTATTTTATTTATACTCTGCTTACAGTCCAGAGTTTTCCGTTGTATGGAACAACTGTGTTGTTTTTGGTGTAGTAGTCAATGGTAGAAGCGTTTTTTTTTCTTTAGAGCAGCCGCAGCCCGTGTCATACTTTCAAACTCTATTTTGTTGTTTCCCTCTAAATCTGTAAGCAAAATTTTAACTGGATCTGTGGTTGGCCATTTTGGGTTTCCTCCAGTTATGGTTGGGATATATGGGGTGTTGATCATTTCGCACAGTGTTTTTTGGGTAAAACTGAAAACGTTTTTGAATCCTTTGTGTATGGCCATACCAGCTAACATTTCCCGAGGAATGGGGGTACCAAACTTTTCATCTCGGATTTTCAAATTTTTGTAGAGTTCTTCTTTCAAAAGTTCTATTTTTTTATCAAACTCTTCTTTGGTTTGGAGTTTCTTTTCTTTAAATCTGATAATTAATTCAATGGTTGGGTTCATGGTTCTTTTATTATACCTTTTTTTATTTTTTTAAAATTCAATTTCAGTAATAATGCTCTTTTCTTACATTGTTGTGCACCCATCGATCTTTTTCCTTTTGAACCCACTTTTTCTCAAGGATTAGGTTTCTCCTGTCTATCCTCTGTTGTCGAATTTGTTGGTACCAATTTTGAATTCTTGTCAATATTATCATTTATTTTATTTTCTGTTAAAGATTCCATGGATGACGATTTTTTGCAAACTTGGGACCATTGTGTAATTTTTGACTGTTTTGTTTGTCCATCCTATTTGGACATTGCCTTCCATTGTCAAATCTTCCCTACCAAAACTTAGACCAAACTGGAATCCCTTCTTTGTTATATGGTTTTTGTTAAATTTTTCTTTTGGTTTTGACTTTGAGTTTCCCATTTGTTTTATTTTTTCCTACTATTTTTTTATATTAGGAAAAAAAAAGAAATTTAATTAGTATTAACTCAACTGTTATTGGGATCAACAGAACCGCCACCATCGAAATTTTCATTAATATTTTCATTATTTTTGTACTGTAACATCTTTTTTATTTAAAGTTCCTCCCTTGTCCCACACATGTTTAGCAATAATAATGCCACCAGTCAGCAAACCAATCATGGGGATATAGGGCGAAATCTTTCTAACCATTGATTTAACATCATCGCAGAAAAGTTTGTTTGATGATAATTCGGCATCAAGTTTTTCGTCATCTTGTACCAAATCCAGTTGCTCCAATAACTCTGAAAATTTGGTTACAAGGGTTTCTGTTAAACAGAGATGTTGTTTTGTCGAGTTGGGTTCTCTCATAATTTAACTTAATTTTTTCAAGTTGGGTCATCGAAGCTTTTTTCAGATATGCTTCCGAATATTTGATCTCCTTTGCAAAGGATAAGCGGATCAAGTCTTCGCGAAGATTTAGGTCTTGCGGTTCTTCTGGTTTTTCATCATTCATTGTTGCGTATTCTGTGTTCATTTATAATAGTGTTTAATGGTCAAGTTTTGTTCCTCCTTATTTTTTCTTATAATTTTTGTATTCTGCATACACAAAATATGTCAAACCTATCGCAAGGATCCACAAATTCTTTGCCAACCATGCCAATCCTTTTGCACCCCAGGATAATGCGGTTGCCAATATGCTAAGAATTGGTGCTATTATGGGCCAAGCAGCTTTTTCAAGTTTTGCCAAGGCTTTTCCCAATGCTCCTGTTGCCTTTGCTGTCGTTACAACAGCAGCTTTTCCAGCCAGTGCTACAGTTGTTATGATTCCAGCTATGGAAATGGCTATTGCTGCAGATACTCCCATGTTTTCCTTTGCCCAATCTTTAAATTTTTCAAATCTGGTTATGACATGATCTTCCATCATTTGTTCTGTTGCTTTTTCCTTTGGTTTTTCATTATTTAATAGTCTCATTTCTTCAGCCTTTACCCTGCACACATTTTCCATACCTTTGTAAAATTGCTTTATAGTGGGATTTTGTTCAGCATCACCTTTGTCTTCGTAAAGTTCTGCATTGGATGCGGCACCAACTTTGTTACCTTCTATGAATTGCCATCTTTCTTGCCCTTCTAGCTGACTAATTTGAGCAGTTTTGTCTTTTACTGTGCCAAAAAGATTACTAAGATTGCTGTCAAATTCATTTTCCTTTGCATTTGCGAACAAGGTATCCATCAATATTGTCGCTTGGTCACCTAAATCCCTGGCAACCCCTTCTTGGACTGCTTCTGCGGCTTGTGGGGAAATGTTAAGATCTTCCTCTATCCTTCCAACTCCAGTTTTTGAATGTTCAACACTTGCTTGTCTTAACAGATCCTTAAATTTTTTAACTTTCATTTCAACTTTTAATCCCTTCCCTTTTGAAAAGTCAAATTTTCCGGTGTTAGCATCTCTAACAAGAACTAGTACTTTTTCGAACTTGATCCCATCAACCTCAAATGTTTTTGGGTCAAGTGCAAATGCACAATCTTTTAATAATTTTTTGCTTGCCTTGCCATCATTCCCAACTATTGATTGTCTCAAATTTTTTATAAAAGAATTCCTTCTTTTGCTTTGTAACATCCAAACTTTCTCGCCTACTCTCATTTGCTATAAAGTCTTTCATTCTTTTCCGAAATAATTCATCAGACTCTTCTTTAAATTGTACAGGCCTTTTTTTGACTCGCTCTCTCATATCATCTAAATCAGCTTGTCCTTCAGACCCATAAACCCTATCAAATTCATCGTATATTTTGTCAAGCTCTTCAAAATATGATTGGTTAAAAGATTCTTCAAAAGTTCCACCAAAATTTGTTTCTGCTGTTCCTGTCTCATCTTCTGGTATGTTAGACATTCCAAAATTATCCATTCCAACGTTATCCATTGTTTATCTTGGCATTTTTTTTTAATTCTGTCCTCCGATAACTTTTACCAACTCCTCACCATAAAATTTTCCCATAATGTCCTCCTCCTTATCCCGAATTCTATACATGACAGGAACTCCTCTGAAAACCGCTGACACAGTAAAAATTTCATTTGTAAAATTTGGATCATATCCTTTTGCAAAGTTTTTTCTGTATTTTTGGATTCTGACATGGTCCCCAATTTTGAATTTTGGGTTTACTTGAGATTCAAGAGGAGGGATCCCATACAGGGTAAAGAAAACTTTGGATTGGTTATCATCATTAACATCTTTGGGTTTTATTTTGATAGTGCTGTGGATGGTGTTGTTGTAACTTCCCACAAATTTGTCAAGACTATTTAACCACTTCTTGTTCCCTTTAAAAGTAAAAAATTTCCACATCCTGGTTTTCAAAGTCCTGTTAAATCTTTCTACAAGTGCAGCCTTTCTATGAGATTTGGATGAAAAATATTCTATGTTTAAAGATTTCAAAAGAGTTTTTACTCCAACATTGTAAAACTCCTTTCCCTCGTCAAACTGGACTGTTTCTGGATATTTGCCAAATCTTTTCTTAAATTCTTCCAACATTTTGCTAACACCAGGCACCATAGCAACAGTATTTTTTCTTTTAACAGGAACCGCAAAACCAAATCTTGACAAAATTTCAATACCTGTCAATATCCAATTTTGGTCATTATTTTCAGAACCAAATTTTGCCATATCCACCAAGTCCATTTGCATCTGGTCAGCAAGATTTTTAACGAATGTTTTTTGGTATTTTTTTGGTTTTCTAATGGTTTTGTGTAAAGTAAAAACTTTTTGGCTGTGTAACCATTCCTTAACTTGTTTTCTGGTTATTGAAGAATTTTCTTTTACAGCAGCTTGGTAAAGTTTTTCCATGGATTGGTAACCTGTTACAGGATTGTAGTAAATATCTCGAAGTTCAAGATCAATAAGTAAAAGTTCATCTTCCATTTATTTCCAAAAAGTTTTAAAAGATTTGCCAACATTTGCCAATATTTTTTATCAATATTTACCAAAATAAACAATGACAGAACTTAGCAAATGGCCAGAAGAGTGGGATGTTTTTGGAACAGTCCAGAAATTTTCCAAAGAAAGGAAGGCTTCTGTAAACATCAACACCATTACAATTTTTGTAAATGAAAAAGAGAATTTTATTGTAAATTTGAATCCTCTTGATTTGACATTTCAACAACCAATGAAAACAAGGAATCCAAAAATAAATGACTTTCTTACTATTCCATATTTTACAGCCATTGCTGCCAGTTATGTTGCAAGCTACTTGTGTGGTATTTCTGACTACCATTTTAAGAATGGTTTTGCAAGATTTCGGTCTTCTTTTTTGACAAGTATTGTCCATTACCACTATGTTTTCCAAGTAAGGAGGTTTTTAAAACATCCAAACAAATTAAGGAGGTTTTTTGACAGAAGATGTCATAAAAATTTTACAACACAACCCTAATGACGTTTGGATCAAGAAGATAAGTAACTCCACACAAAGTGCGAAAGAATTTACACAAGATATGAAAGACCTTGGATACGAAGTTAGATATGTAAATTTAACAAAAGAAAGTTATGGAAGAGTCAACACATATGAAGAATTGGTGTCAGCTGGTTCCAGGTATCCTGATGATTTTAAACATTTTGTTCCCAAAGATTCCAATGGGCTAACACTCCTCGGTCAGAAATTATTCCAACAATCTTTAGAATCTTTTGTTTACTGTGTTTTGGGAGCACAAGCAAAGACGAGGTGGGTCATTGTTGGCGAGGGGGCTAAAAGTTTACAAACACAAGAGGTGTTCAAAAAGTTAATGGAGGATACAATAGCACAAGATGACATTACTGTTTCCATTTCGAATATGAGGCAGGCAATCAAGTCCACAAATGTTGTTTTAAATTTTGCTATAAGTCCGGGTTTAATTTTGATCCCATCTGACATGAGAATTCTCGTCAACCCAATTAGTGGTTTCAACAATGTTTTAACTCTGGCTACAACTGGGATGTCTCTTGGACTTAACAGGAATCTCAATATTGGCAAACCTTTAAAACCGGTTGGCAAAGATGTTGGCGAAACTTTTATAAAACCACTTCCAAAAAATTTTGAAAGAAAATACAAACCAGGAATCCTTACACCATCTGTAACATCTGAAAAAACTGACAACAGATTGCCAGAAGTTTTTGGGGCTTCAATCGGAACTGTTTTCATACTATTTAAAGGAATAGCAAGATTAATTTAAATAAAAGAAATGACATTTCGAAAAATCAATATTTCAAAATTTCCAATCATCGAAACCCCCGAAGAAAAACAACCAAAAGATTTCAACAAAAGCCTTTTAGATCTTGAAACATACAAAAACAAAAGCAGATGTTGTATGGGTAAGAAGGAAGGGATTGAAGGATTCATAATTTGTGGGAAATGTGGTTTGGTTCTGGAAAAATTACATGGCTATAACCACAAAGTACCAAACTTGCCACTACCTCTTAAAAACTATGTCAAATTATTTTGGAAAATGTTTCCGAAGGAGGATGAAATCATTGGTTATGAAATTATGAAATTTTTCTTTAAAACAAAAGACCATCTTAAAGGTTTGGGTTTGGTTTCAGAAAAAACTTTTAGTGTAAAATTCATCATGTTCATTATTTTGGGAATTTGTCAAAGAGATGATCTTATGAAAAAAATGAAGAAACCAACTCTGGCAGAATCAAAAACATTTGACGAGATAAGGTACATTTTAAATTATTCTAAAAAAGATAACGCATACATACCATACCAAGTAGGATTCAAAATTTTTTGGAAATGCACTCAGTGTCGAAAATGTTTTAAAAATAGAAGAGATGAGTGGTATCAGGAAGTGTAAGGAGTTTACAAAATTAATCAAAGAAGGGAAAACAAGTCTTTAAAAATTTGAAAACTTTCATTTAAAACTTATAACAAAATTTTGTTATAATTTTTTACTAAATTTCAAACAATAACAGCCAACAACCAACCAGCACCAGCTCCCAAAAAGTGTTACAGTAATTGTCATATATTTTTCCATTTCCTCACTTGGTTGGTAATAATCTTCAAGTTTTGGTTCCTGGTTTTTCTTCTTGGATCATCTCATGGAGTTGGTGGAAAGCTTTTGATGTTACTTCCATGTCATAGTTTGCATCCCGGATTTCGTCTTGTAGTTCCCTGACTTTGTCCTTTCTTTTAATTTCATTCTCAAAAAACTTTTTCTTTGTCTTTTTGAAGTCTTTCTGTTGCCAAATTATGTCTTTTTGCTTCGTCAGCATAACCATGCTTGTTAAATGACTGGAACAAATAACCAGCACCTGCAAAGGCAACCGCATTAAACAACCCTCCTGCTATCATTGATGCCATTTATTTATGGAAATATTTTTGTTTTGCAGTTCAAATTTTTACCAAGTCTTTTCTCTATAATTTCTTTTGGATCCACATTTTTCGGAATGTATCCCTTGTCCTGTGCCATTTTCACCACAAAACAATCCTCCTGCAACTGCAAGACCAAGTTTTGCAGTTTCTTTAAAACTTGCTGGTGCTGCTAAAGATTGTCCTGTTAATTTTTTAACAACCATACTTACTCCAACTGCAACCAACAGTTATCAGAGCTGCTTCGTACAGTTCATTTAAAACCTCGTTTTTATTCATTTATTAATATATTAAAAAAAATTATAACAAAATTTTGTTATAAGTTTTCAGAAAAGTTTTAGAATATTTTCAGAATTTCAATTACTTTTACATTAATTCTTTAAAGCAGATATCAAATTTTTTACAACTACCTTCAAGTTTGTCAAATTTTGGTCTTTGTCATTTTTAAGAATTAATTCCCAATCTTACCAAATAATTTAACAAATCTCTGCTAGAATTATATTTGTCAATATTAATAACCATCTTTTATTTATGGAGTCTCATAATTCTGTGGACATAGGAAAATCTCAAGAAGAATATCGCCAACATTGTGGTCAACTTTGAATTTGAGTTCGTTTGTAGACACCATTGTCCAACATAGCCTCAGAATTAATGTTTGCAAATTTTTCAACTGATCCCTTCAATAATTGTCTTGTTGTAATTGGGAGCACTGCAGCCGTCCTATCCCGTTTTCCAGAAAATGATGTTCCTGGTTCCATCGATCATCTCGCAAGATATACAGACAAATCTCAATCCCAAGATTTCTATTGACTGTTTCTGGACTGACAAGATTTGCTCCTCCTCTAATTACTGTTGTCTCTGGATATCCTAGCAATGGACCAAGTTTAAGAAGGGAAAGATTTTGTGTTGGGAATAATCTGATTTTGCAGCTGTAAGGAAGTAATTCTGACTTTATTTCATTTTCCTTTAAAAACCCTCATAATCATGCCAACAGTCCAATAACCATTGTAAAAGCTAATTTTTTTTGTTCCATGCATAACATATGTTGGACTCGTTAAATTGTTATAATCCCAAAAAAACTGTCGCATCTTTAACCATTAATTTTGTATCCTCAATGATCAAAGGATCTTCAAATTTTACTGTTGTTTCTCCGTTTTTCAACAAAATTCTTAGATTCCTCATTTATATTTACAGAAAATTTTAAAGATTTATTAAATTTTTTCCAAATGGTTCGACTATTTTATGGTCATAAGGATGGATCAAATTAATCTCCAATTTTGAATATTTTTTTGACTTTAATGTTTCTTTTATTTTTTTCTCCTCCTCTTTTGGAATGTCTAAATAATCATCCAAAATAACTTGCATGTCTTTTCTGTTTGGGTTGTAAAAGGTAACCAGTTTTGAAATATTTTCCCGATATGGTTTCGCAACACTCGTCAACTGCTGGGTTACAACTATTGTGCTATATATTCATATGTCTGGCTCCAAATCCAAGTTTTACCAATTCGCTGGTCCGGTTTTTGACACTCTGTCCAGAAAGCGCAGTCATCCAGGATAATTAGGGATGGGGTTCCTTCTACAATAATCAACAACATATTTAGAAAATCCTCAGACTCATCTTGGTCGCAAGGGATGACAAAGAATCTTGGATCATGTAAAATGTTCCCATTCCAAATATGTTTGGTTCCATACAAAAAGTTGGACAAATTAAAAACTATATTTTCAAAATTTTTTTTTATAATTTTCTTCTAAATTTTTTAAAAGATAATGAGTCTTTCCACAACTCGTCATTCCAACAATTATGATGTTTAAATGGTTTTTGGGTCTTCGGTTTCAGTTGTCATTTATTTTAGGAAATTTACCAAGTCTTGCCAAGTTTTTGGGATTGGGGTCTCAAATAGTTAACACTTTGGAATGCCCCTCCCTGGACTTTCAAAAGACCATCTGAAAGAAATGAAGACATGGCATCTAAGATCTGTTGCTGTTGCTTTCTTCTTAATCTCCAACATAATCCCAGATTGTGTGGTCATAAGTTTTGTACCATCTCCATAGACAGCATTGTCATTAATTGACCGAAGATCCACAACAAGTGCAAACTGGTTTTCTGTAAAGAATTCATCAGCTTGGATTGTTTGGATAGTTGGTATGTCTGAAAAGTCGCTCAGCCTCTTCAAACAATCTTCGTTTTGGGATGCCTTGGGTGTAAATGCTGTTCGGGACTCCTTCAATGGTAATTTTAACTCTTTCAATGTTGGGATACACAAATTCTTCTGACCCTCCTCTTGTTGCTTTCGTAAACAACATTACAACCGCCTTCATACTCTTTCTTGAAGATTGATGGTCTCATTAATTAATGTTGTGGCTGCAGCCCATGGTGTGGTTTTCATCAAAGTTACATGTTCAAAGGAAAGTGCACGACCAGCTTGGTAAGAGGTTTCAATCTCCTGGACCAAGGCAAAGTTGGTAATGGTTTCATATTCCAACTCGATGTTTTCCAGAACATACCCAGCCACAGATTGACTACTTTGTGCCTTCATGATATCGGTGGCTTTTGGAAGAGTGATGATGTATTGGAGATCATTCGCCATACTGTGGGGGTGCATATAACCCATGATCCTTTAAAATCATGTCCAACTTGATCCTCTGTTTTGTCCCATATACAGCCGCGTATGTGTCAGAAGAAGCATCGTCAGATTTCGAAATAAGTTTTCGCTGATTTTCTGTCGCGATACCATCTTCGATCATGTTTGGCCCTCTCATGCTTGTCCAACCACAAATTCTTTGTAAGTCCCCAAAAGACTCTCTCCTGTGTTGTCATAGACTTTTTCTCCTGCAAATCTGACTTCCAACCGTTCTTTGGAGTTGTCTTGCAAGATTGTTGTTAAACCAAGATTTTGTGTTCTTGTTCTTAAAGTCAAACAGGAGGAACATCTTGTCAGGAACTAATGTTGTCCCTGGTTTGAGTTTTGGGATGTGGATGTAAATAACTTCTCCTGCATTAGCAGAATTGGGGTTGAAAAGTAATTACATTTCGGGCCGTTCCCCAGTTATTGAAACTTCGGGTGTAACCGGTTATAACCGGGTTCTAATTCAACTTCTCTCTCTGTATTCATTTATTATATTAGGGAAAATTATAACATTTTTTGTTATAAGTTTCAAAAGTTTCAATAATTATTAAAAAATTCATCTTCTGTTTCAAATTCTTCTTCATTTGAAAAATCATCAAACACAGCCCAAATATTGTAACAATAATTTTCGTCATAATTTGGATCGGATTTGCTATACAATAACCAAAGTCTGTATCCTTCATAACTCCCCTTTGAAATAAGGTGGATAAGTCTTCCAATATCATACCATGTCTTGCTTCTAAAGACACATTCTTTTGCGTAAGTGGTAACAATCATCTTTTATTAAATTTCATTTCCTTTGTTGGGAAATGAAGTTTTAATTATTTGAGAAATTTAGAGATCATATTTCGAAAGATCCTTGAAAAACAGTTTTGGACTTTTGGGGTTTGTCTTTGCTTTCTTCTGGTTCTTTCTTCCACTTGGAGTATGTGATGTAAGTCGTAAGTATGGCAGCCACTGTACCAAGAATTGCACAAAGTCGTGGAAATGTTTGAAATCATTGGAAATCCTTGAAAAGATTCAGATTCCTCTGTTTCTTTTTCCTTTTCAATTCTGGCTTTCTTTCTTAATTTTGCTTCCTTACTTATTTGCAGCAAGTTTTTTTCCCTTGGGCGACTCTTTTTGGGTTTTTGACGCGAACAGGTGGAGGAGTTTTGGTAATTGTTTGCTCCTGTTTTTGTTCTGGTTCTGGTTTTTGTTCTGGTTTCCATTTATTAATTCGTTTAACAACTAGTTAGAATTTGTTCAAAACAGCTAGCTGGAATTTGTCTGGAAGTTGCTTTCAACCAATGCCCATTTGGGAGAATTGTTGTTACAGTTAATGAAAAGCTGACACTGGTTTGTTTTGGAAAAAATGTGTGGTTAATGAGTTTTGATTGGTTTGTAAAAACTTTACCACATCTGCATGCAAATTTTCCTGGTTGTGTCCATTGAACAGATTTGAAATGGGGAGTAAAAACAGGGGTCTCAGTGGTTTCATATTTTACCATTGTTGCTAACATTTTTATTTTATTTTTAAAGGAGGTTTTCTTTTTCAATTTTTTATAAATATTTTTTCAAAGTTATTGTTCTCTTTTTCTTTTTTTCTTTACAAATTAGACTCGCATAATGGATTAGTGTCCCAATTGAAAAAGATGTCTCAACAGGGTTTTCCCAAAATTTGTCCGCACTCACTTTCATCATATTTTTCTGGACATTTTTGGAGAAAAGAGGTGCCAAAGTTTTTTCCCATATTCTTTTCCATGACTTTCGTTGTATAGTGCGAACCCGACAGACCTCCAGGATGTGTAATCTTCAGCAATGTCTTTTGGCATCTGTTCAATGTATTTTTTTAACTCTTCCTCATCTTTTTGTATGTGGTCATTAAAGTTAATGATTGTTGTTCTTTCTTTCTTTGTGTTTTTTCTTCTGGTACAAATGACAGTTTGCTGATTTTTGTGTATGGGTTGCTCCTAACTGATAACAATGAAATGAGTTCAACGGCTGAGTACTGGTTTGGTACTTTATCCCTCTTTTCTTCAATAATGTAACTAAGAAGATAAGGATCGGATGTTGGACTCTTTTTCGAACCGTATAGAAACCAATTGCCATCAATGACAGCATTGTCAAGTTGAAATTTTGTTTTTTCTTGTACAAGTTTGTTGACATACATTCTTTCATCTCTGGTCAACCAAACATGAGGGAAATGGAGATGAAAACCATTCTTATACTTGACTTCTTTAAAATATCCAGGTTTCTCAAGAACGAAACAATCCAGGTTTGTTGGATTTGCAAGAAGGTCTTTCATTTGTTTTTTGGAAGAGTCTTGCCAATTTTAGGACTTTCTTTTTCAGAATATAGTGGTTTGGGTTCCTTAATTTTCTTACAGAGGTCAATATCAACAATGACCGGACCAATGTCTGTCGTTCTTTCCAAAATATATTTGTTAAACTTTCCAAGACTTGTTCAAATATTTGTATGACTTTGTGTACTTATTTTTGAGATCTTCCTCATCTTTTACAGAATATGATCTTTTGTTAAAAAATATCCATATGGGTAATGTTTTCTTGCTGAAACTTTTGTACAACAGAGCTGAAAATGTGTTTTTGATTTTTTGAACATAGCCATTCTTTCTTTTATTTTTTTTCTTTAACTCAGTCTAAGGAGGTTGATTTCAACATCCCAAACATTGAAAAACAGGAAAGTATAGTCCGTCACCAAGTAGAACCAGAATAAGAGTGTAAAGACATTTGGGTTCCCTTTTTTTATAGTTGCAATTCCTTGACAGAAAACATTGTGTGGGGCATGTTCATTGTATGTCCTTCCCATGGTTATGGTTTCCAAACCTGAAAGTTTGTTTTGATTATCTGTAATGTTACCATGGTAAAGATTTGTTTTAAGATCAAAATAGGCATTGTAAGTGGATCCATCATACCAAGATGATTTTTTACTCTGCTGGTCTATTTTATGACCATCTGGTTGTAGTTTTAAACCAATATGAGACTAAATATTTTCCAGTATCATGGGTTGCTGTAAATGAAAGCAGGGTGCTAACGTTTTTTTGTGTTATCCCATGCTCCCCCTTTAATGGTTTTGTTTTTCCAGAATCTTTTTTGTATTTTACTAAGGAGTTAAAAGTTCCAGCAGGTCCCGTAACTCCTGTAACACCTCACAATCCTCTCAAACCTCTTAAACCAGTTGATCCTTTTCCACCAGGCAATCCTTGAACTCCTTGGTCACCATCGTCACCCTTTGGTCCTGGATCTCCTTTGTCTCCTTTTGTTCCTTGGGGTCCTTTTGGTCCTTGCGATCCGGTGGAACCAGTGGTACCTTTTGATCCTGTTGATCCTTGGCTTCCTTGTGGGCCTTGGGCACCCTGTGGGCCTTGGGGTCCTGTTGCCCCAGTGTTGCCCTTGTTCCCTTTCGCACCATCGTCCACCAGGATCTCCTTTGTCCCCTTTTTGTGCGGTTGTTCCTGCCATTCCTTTGTCTCCCTTGTCACCCTTGTCTCCTTTGGATCCCGTTGCACCTGTTGTTCCATGGTCACCCTTGTCGCCTTTTTGACCTTGTGGTCCTGTTGCTCCTGCTGTTCCAAAAGTACCCTTGTCACCTTTGTTTCCCTGGGGTCCTCTAATGCCAGTATCCCCTTTGTCACCTTTGGTTCCTTGCAAACCTCTGTCACCCTTGTCACCTTTGGGTCCTGTATTACCAGTGTTACCTTGGTCACCTTTGGGTCCCACTTTATGAGCATCTGTACCAGCCATGCCTGTCAAACCTCTGTCACCTTTTTGACCCTTGTCACCTTTAGAACCTTGTGGTCCTGGATCTCCTTTTTGTGCAGCTGTTCCTGTTGAACCTTTTGGTCCTGTTGGTCCTATTGCACCCCTGTCTCCAGCGGAGCCTTTGTCGCCTGTTTAATCCTCTTTGTCCTTCCAAACCTTCGTCACCTCTATCACCCTTGTTTCCTGTCAAACCTATGTCTCCTTTGTTTCCCTTTGGTCCTGTGGATCCTGTTAAACCTGTTTGCACCAGTCAAACCTTGGTCGCCCTTTGATCCTTTTGGTCCTGTGGATCCTGTGGGTCCTGTCAAACCTCTGTCACCCTTGTCACCTTTGGCACCTGTGTCACCTTGTGGTCCTGGATCTCCGTTAGCACCACCTCCTCCATAAGAATAATCTGGGTCATCATAACCATAGTAATAACTCATTATTTATCTTAGTTTTAAAAAGTTTTTTCTAAGTTTTTTGCCAAGTTTCAGGATTTGGGATTCAAAAGTTAAAAAAGACGTCGCACATGTGTTTTCTCATATGAAGTTTCCATATTCTTTCATCATATCCTTGTTAATTTTTACAATCTCAGCTGGTAATAATGGACCATGAACAATTTTAATCCCATAAATTTTTCCTTTCTGCTGGGTATTGTTTGCAGGGGTTCCAGACAATCTTTTGTTTAAAAATACAGACCCAAATGGACTGCCTATATCTGCAAGGTCCGATTCAAAATCTGAGCCTGTCTCTTTTTTAGCATTTACGTAAACACAGGAACCAGTCCCCAACCAATGACAGGAAACCAAGTGTTTGCTAAGAATGCTATGGGGGCCAACAATATCAAAAGTTTTTTTTTGTGCTTTGTCTTATACCACCAATTATCATTTTTGAGTAAGAGTATGATTTAAAGCTGACATATTTGTCATAATTACCATTGTCATTCCCAATAAGATAACACCAATCATCAGATACAGAGGTGTCAACAACAGCACAAACAACAAAAAACACAGAAACATCATTAAACTGCATTTCAGTGTTGCAAAACATCATGTAGTTACCACCCTTGTTTTCAATGTAGTCTTTACCTGGACCAACGGGATCAGAACCAAATGTTGGGGCATGAGATTTATCATCTTGCCACAAAACAGAGTTACCTTGACGAGCTTGAATTAGTCTTCTTTCGCCACCAACAGTTTCAAAGTGTTTACCTGCTTTTGTTAAATTGATATCGAAAACTGTTTTGTAGTTTTCTTCATGAAGGGAAAGATTTTTTAATTTTTTTTCAATTTCTTTAATTTTCTTTCCATAATCAAAACCTTCTTCCAATGATCGTCTCGGTCTTCCATAACCATAGTAATAATCATTATTTATCTTAGGAAAAATTATAACAAAATTTTGTTATAAGTTTCAGAAGACGAAGGGGTAATGGACTTTTTAAACTTTAAAAAACTTAAAAAATTTCAAAAGAGTTGGTTTTTTTTTAACATCCATTAATCCTTACTTATTTGGTATGACTTTTACTATGGTATCGAGCAGCCTCATCATTGTTAAATGTTTTGGAAACATGTTGAGCACTTATTGACCCTATTTTTTGTTGATCCAGATGTTTTATGGACAAACTTTAAATGTAACCTCAATGCTGTTAAACTAGATGTTTCAAAGTTACATCCACCTTTTTTACAAAAATGGCGAGGAGGGTCCAGGAAGGTGGTGTATTCTTCTGATATATGATTTTGATTTTTTAACCATCTTTATTTATTCTTTTCTTTTAAAAAATTTTTAACAATTTTTTTTGTTAAAGATTTTTATTTTTTATGTTTTTGGAAGGTGTCTCAGTATTTCCACAAAATTGTGTTAAAGAATGTTTTCTTTTTAGGTTTCTGTTTGGGTTTGGGTTTAAACTATAGTTTTTGTCGTTTCCTCGCCTTTTTCTTCATTATCATTGAAACCAAAAAAACCAGCTTTTTCTTCAAGAATATGAATGTCAATTTCTTGTTGACGGTTTTCTTCTTCAAGCTTATTGTTTTTCTTGTTCCAATTTTTCAATGCGATTTGTGTCCAATGTTTTCCATATCTTCAAGGGTTTTTGTAAGGTAAGCCAGCATCTCGTTTTCCTTTTTAAGTTTAGCGTTTTCTTATAAATTTTTGTTGAGTTGGTTCTTATTCTTGAGATCTTTTCATTTTTGTCAGCAATCTCTTCTTTGATCATTTCTTTAAGTTCAACAATTTCTTCATTTAAACTTTTGATTGTTTCATTTGAGTTCATTCTTGTTCTTTTATTTTTTTCCAAAAAAAAATAGTTCGATTCAAAAAACTGTGTCATAAACTCCTGTTCTAACCATCATTTGGGTCTTTGTTTCGCATGGGTGTATATAGTTGCAAACTGTTCCTGGATGTGTACTCTTGTTAAAATATATAATATTTGGAGGTTTACCTGGGTATGTTGTAAATCCAACCCACATACATTTCTCTCTGTCTGGGCATAAGTTACTTCTTTTGTTATTCATTTATTTATGGCTTCAAAAAACTTGGCAACCATCTTTAAAAAAATTCCAAAAAATTTTGGCTGCCATCTTAGAAAAAACCCCAAAAACCTAAAAACCCCAAAAACCCAAAAACTTGGCAGCCATCTTGAAAACCGGAAGTCAACCCCAATCCAAAAAAAAAATTCCAGGAGGGGGTCGCAAACCTTTTTGTAGCCAGGATCGTCAAATAAAATTTCAGGGAGGAGGGGGTCGCAAACCTTTTTAGAAGGGGGTGGGTAAGCTTTTAAAATATTTTTGATTTAGTAGCCAGGATCGGCCTTTTGACACTACTTGCATGGAATTTGCGACGTTTACTTTGAAGAAATTAGAGTGTTCAAAGCAGGCTGGAGCTTGAATACATAAGCATGGAATAATGGAATAGGACTTTGGTTCTATTTTGTTGGTTTGTGGAACCGAAGTAATGATTAACAGAGACAGTTGGGGGCATTCGTATTTCGCTGTCAGAGGTGAAATTCTTGGATCTGCGAAAGACGAACTAATGCGAAAAGCATTTGCCAAGAATGTTTTCATTGATCAAGAACGAAAGTTAGAGGATCGAAGACGATCAGATACCGTCCTAGTTCTAACCATAAACGATGCCGACTAGGGGATGAGCGGGTGTTATGGGTATGACCCCGTTGGCACCTTAAGGGAAACCAAAGTTTTTGGGTTCCGGGGGAAGTATGGTTGCAAAGCTGAAACTTAAAGGAATTGACGGAAGGGCACCACCAGGAGTGGAGCCTGCGGCTTAATTTGACTCAACACGGGAAACCTTACCAGGTCCAGACATAGTAAGGATTGACAGATTGAGAGCTCTTTCTCGATTCTATGGATGGTGGTGCATGGCCGTTCTTAGTTCGTGGAATGATTTGTCTGGTTAATTCCGTTAACGAACGAGACCTTGACCTGCTAAATAGTCAGTCGATTCCCGAATCGTCCTC